>OY735224.1:6711322-6823822 GCA_963457665.1 Thysanoteuthis rhombus | reverse complement strand
AACTCAGAAAATGTGATCGGCAGACAGAGTTCAAATTCTGCATGACTTGGTTTGTGATAACTTTGCATTAATGCCCATATGTTATAAAGAGATTGGGATCTTGTTAGAAGCCTTCTTTTGATCTTTCTAAAGAGGGAATCTATATCTTCACAACGTTTGATAACGTAAGCCAATGACCTCTGTCCTAGCCTTCTCAACATTGTGACTGGCTGCGAGTGACAAGATATTAAAAAAAGACCCTTGTGCATCAGCTTGTAGTCAACGTATCATTGGCCTCTCTTATTGCATCGTCAATAAAACATTATTGATATTCAAGCCCGGCATGTTGTTTGGATACGGAATCCTTTACATCTTCCAGAAGTGAATTCCCCTTCGACGACATTTGCATATGTCTTTACTTCCAAAATACTTGATTGACACACAGTGACAAGGACAAAATGATATAGAAAAAAAACCGCCTAATGATATAACTGATATTTATAACTTAACATTCTCGTAAGGAATCAAAAACATCAAAATCCTCTGAAATAAATTATTTACTTATGTAAGCCACCAGATACAGAACAACTAAGGAGGAATTAATATGTCGAAGATGGGAAAGGAAGGAATAAAGAAGTTATCAAGTAAATGAACATTTGTTTTTCTCTCTTTTCTCCTATGTGCAAACTTAAATCCACACGTTTATGGTTGTAACATAGCTTATACAAGGATGAAGACTGCTCAATGGGCTTCTTAGGGAATATATATGATAAAAGAATAGAAAAGAGAGAGAGAGAGAGCGATAGATAATGGGAGAGAGAGAAACGGAGAGAGAGAGAATATGGGGAAAGAAAGAGAGAACCAAACGATAGTTTGAAAAAAAGTGATATGACAACGATCTAGGAGAAGAGAGAGGGAAAGAAAAAAATGAGCAAAATACTGATGACCTGGTTCAAAGTTGCTTAACTTCCGTTATCTCATGAGAGCCGACATATCCAACATGATATGACCATATACAATGCAAACAGAAATGAAAACAAAATCAATAATATCGATTAAAAACAAACAGAAACAATTCTGGTCTTCACTATTTCTTCTCTCAACATTTGGGACAAAGATTTTCTTAAAAATCATTTCAATGATCAGTTTAGTTTTTGAGAAGCTTTGGAGAATTGTTAAACAAAGATGAGGAGGAAAATTGTCTTGAATTATTGGTAGTTTTTTTGTAGTGATCACACGATGCACGTTCCAAAGTATTGAATCAAAAAAGGTGATAACTTGTATTTAGACGAGGATAAATATTGATGATATATATACATATATATATATATATATATATATATATATATATATATATATATATATATATATATATATATATATATATATATATATATACATACATACATACATACATACATATATATATATATATATATATATATATAGGGAGACAGAAAAAAAAAGATAGATAGATAGATAGATAGACAGACAGACAGATAGAGAGATAGATAGATAGATAGATAGATAGATAGATAGATAGATAGATGGGCGTTTGTGTGTGTGTCCGTCTGTTTGAGCAGCAAATATACTTACTATTGAATTAAGGGTTAATGCTCTCTTGCCAACTCAGTCAGGACATAATTGGTTGAACTCAGATTATCATCAATAGAGTATTTAGGGGGTGGAGTGAAGCTTTTTTTTGTTTCTGTCTTTTCTACCATCCTTTAATGTTGCCGTCTAGAATTGTTATATATATATATATATATATATATATATATATATATATATATATTTCAAAATTTGCAAAAACACACGCACACACATACACATATATGTATATAACTTATGCAAAAGCCCCATGTGTCTGTAATGTTTTCACTGTGTTAGGAAAAGTGATTTTCCCATATCATCTACCCTACGGCTGAAATTGTTAACAAAAGTCCTCAAAAGAAATGACAGGGTGAATTTCCAACAGGAAAATAGATGTATTTGCGTTGCCTTCATGCAAGGAATTGGTCATTTCCATAAGTATTCAGGAGATACTCTTCGGTTTCTCCAAGAGATTGTACTTGGAGAGATCATCATCATCTCCTAAACTTCCATAATGTCAAGGAAAGTGATTTTTTCATTGTCCATCACTCCACAGCTAAGATTGTAAATGAAAGACCTCAAACAGAATGACATGAATCATCGTCAGGAAAAAAAAGCAACTTGCGATTCCATCAAGTGTTGAGTGAGCACTATTCGAACTCCTTCAAATGTTATGCCTTTGGGGACCGTTATCAGTTGTATTTAGGAGACATCAGCAAATAAAGATGTGTTTCCATCATCCAATCTATATTGAAATCTACTTTTCAATTACGTTCACATCTGCAGAGGCATAAGGAGAACTTCATTGATCAAAACTGATAGACAATCAACAAACTCAATATCAGAATGGACATTATGATGTCATCTCGTGTATCATCAAATGGAGTGCAACGTCATGGAGTGATTTATGGCTGCCTGGTCTTTTTGATAATTTGTGTTGTGAGTTCGATCCTCATTGGGGATTACATGCCAAATGCCAAGTAAATAACGATGGTGACTGACCTGATTGATGTAATGTTTTGCCAAACAGTCGTATACGAGATATAAAGAATCTACTCCCTCGGTTATTGTAAAAATGAAGGTCACAGATTGCACACACAATGGTGTGTAAAAGCTGATTGAGTCACCCTGTTGAAGAGTGTCTGTTCATAAATACGCAGTGAATTCCCCCTTAAATACATCAGAGATACACAATACTTTTTTTATGCAGAACAGCAAGACGGACCTCGTAAGTTGGTAAAGGGAATTGAAAAGTTAGATCGACGAAAAGTATCTGCTTTTATAACCCCCAACACACAACTTCATAAACAAGTGGTGCAGAAAAAGGAAGGGAAAAAGAAAACAAACAAACTTATTCCCAGTGGTAATAACGAACGGCATGAAATTCTGTCAGATTTTTAGATTAAGAGTCAAACATTACTTGTTTTATGTTACAGACAACCAATCGATGAATCTCATTTGAATGGGGGCTTATTGTGTTGACGACCGATTCATTTACTCCAACATCGTCTTATTGATGTTGTATGTGTTTCGTTATGTTTGTCATATTAGTTTGATTGGTACTACTCTCTGGATGGTTTGCTTTGTGTTAGTTTTCCTCTTCTTTTCTTGGCGTTATTTCGGGAGTTATTTGTTAGGGTGTTCATGTAGAAATCAACAATGAAGAAAAATATGATTTATCAAAATTGTATCGTGGAGTTATAGTCATACAAAATATACAAATAAACTTTCCTCCTTTTTTTTTTCGTGGTATTGCTACAAAAGACACTCCGTTAACAACCAACAGAAATTTGATACCTCATTATTTGTGAGGTCAAACAAATTGGCGGTACTATTCATTTGAATATTAGGGAATAGTCCTGTATCAAGGTAAATGGATTCAAATTTAGTAAGATCCAAACACAAAATCGGAAAATGGACTTTTTTTAAAAAGTTGTTTCGCCAATTTGGATTATTGTCCATAGGACAACAGCAAAAAATCTTAGAAGAGTCCATTCTATTCCATAGTATTTCAATTTTGTAATCATGGATTTGATTGTACTTCATCGAATGTTCTAAACTTCAAAAATTTTTCTATGAACCAACTTTGATTGGTGTGAGTCCGTAACTTTGTCTCTGACCAGTTTAGAGAGTTTTTTGGTCTTTGGTGACGCCTCTTCCGTGGTGTCTATTGCTTAGAAGTATTGCAGATTTGTGGGCCTTGTGAAGATTTTTGTTGAATCCGATTTCATTTAGGGGTTTTTGTAACGAAGGGGTTGAAAACTTATGCATGCACATTTTTCTCAGTTATTCCAAATCTTTAAACATATCGTAAACAATTTTTTAAAATTTTGACTATTTCCTGTGGCCTGTTGCTTAATTTCATACTAATCAATTAGAATCACATTAAATACATACAGACACACACACATATATATATGTGTGTGTCTGTGTGTGTGTGTCTGTGTCTGAGTTCGTGTGCATTTGTTTGTTTCACCTTTTGATTTTCAATAAGTCTCAAGTTTCTATCAAGCATTGCAAGATTTTTATACAAAATCATTTAAAAGCAATAAACCATGGTTATCACTTCAATAACGTTGACAACACTAAGTTTTGAATAGTCAGAGGAAAAAGGAAAATGATTAGAGGAAGAATCTTTTGAATGCAAGGAACACAAAAAACACAAGCAAAAGAACATAAGAAAAAAAACCGAAAAAGGAAGAAAAAGAAAGAAAGAAAGAGGGTAGGAAAGAAAGAAAGAGAGGAAAGAAGAAACAATTAAAGATAGGGAAATCAAATGAAACAGAAAGTAATGAAGTGAACACCAGTAGGGAAACGAAATGATAACAAAGAAAAACAAGGAGCAGACTGACTGGAAGAGAGAAAAGAAAAACAAAAGGGAGACACAAAGAAAAAACAAAGAAAAAAAGTTAGCAAAGAAAAACAATCATTGGAAAGAGAAAGAAATAAACGAAAAAAAGGAAAACAGATGAAAGATGGATAGACTAAAAGCAAGAACCGGAAAAAAAGGAAAGAAAGCTGGAAGGAAATTGAGAAAAAAAGTGGGAAAGAGATGAGAGAAAAAAAGGAATGACGAAAGAGAGCAATAAAGAAATTAAAGTAAAAGATGATGAAGAGGTGAAAGAAATTTAAAAGAAGGGAGAAAATAAAAGAAAAATGAGAATAATGGAAAGAATCCTTTCATTCGTGAAAGGGAAAGTCTCAAATCACAGTTAAAATACCGAAAGATCCATTTCTTAATCCATCACGACTTAATCTCTTATGGATTCGTCGTTTTCAATGGATAGTTCAGTGTGAAATATCATTTGATGTATGCATCGATAAATGAATAAGTGAAAAAGAAATGATTTTGCCTCTTCTATCCAACTGTTAGGGTAAGGCTTCATTCTTCCCCTCAGGATATCTATCTGAAAAGAAATCGACATAATACCCAAAATATGACAGAAGGTCAATGCATATTAACCATTTAATATGACATCATTATTTATCATTGAAGGCTTCTAAATTGGATCCGGATATTTTCCATACGATGACCGAATCTCTGCAGAGTTTCGGGGACTGAATTCAATCGATATGGATATGTACGCAGGCGAAGAAATGAAAAGGGCCGTTTTAATCAGAGGAAAAATGGTCATTGCTCCTTCATGGCAAATATCATCCCTCTTTCATTGATTATACGAAGTGTATCGAAAAGTATAAAAACATTTAATATTAACAAAAGTCCCATTTCTTTACTGGCCGTTGGACTCACGTACTTATCTTTCTTGATGGCTGCCTAGCCACGTTTTCTTCAATCTTGCCCAGGGTATGCTATCTCCCCCTTGTCATAAGCGGAATACCAGGAGTCGCACAGTACCAAATCTCGATTGTGAAGGGGACTGACAGATTTAGGTGATGTAATGTTATGCCCCAGCCCATTCTGCGTTAAAAAGTCAGCAATAGGTAAACAGTCATGCATGAACTGTACGGTCATGGGTGAGCTGTAAAGTTCCCTCTGGGTAGTTACAGCGTTACATCGATGCCAGGCAACCATTTTTCGAGATATTCAAATGACTTGATACTTTCAAAATAGATCTTGTACATTCAGCATTGAAAAATTATCGTTTCCAGCTAATTTTGAACTCTGACCCGATTAGGAAATATGCAACCATCTCGGCCATTAGAAGAAGCACCATATATATATATATATATATATATATATATATATATATATATATATATATATATATATATCCTATCTATCGTTTTATCCTGTAGCAATATGTAAGTCTGTGAATCTGCATCCATAAGTCAACATCATATGTTACTGTTACAATTTAAAGTATTGTCGGGATTCAGGGTAGGGTCTTGAAGAACAGAGAATCAGAGAAACAAATGAGGGTGCAACATCTGAAACTGGTTTTAAAACTAAGGAACGGAACATTTCTGAAGGAATGAGAGAGGGAGAATTGGATGGGAAGACAGAAATGTGCTTCGCCTTTGGTGTCTGGTCTTTGCTGCATAGATTGGCTTGGGATAGAACATCATATCCCGTACACAATAACGGGGAAAACTCAATTGATGTCATCATATTAAAAAAACAACGAATGGTTCATGTCATTCAATATATTGGTCATACAATGCTGTTTTGTTGATGCTAGATGAAGAATTCTTTAATCATATGTACACTGTCTCTTTGCATTGTCATTATCTGTTTTGTCTTCATCCAATTAGTCACATGTTTTGAGATTCAGCAAAAACATCTTTAAAAACTCAAAAAAGCGACAACGGGTCTTCTCATCTCATTAATCATTAAATTTGAATGGCCAAATTTAGACATGATTATTGTCCACGGTGTATAGGGCAATTTCCTATCAATATCAGTCAGGATGATAATGTCAGTTATTATCACTTGAACTCTCCATTAACCCTTTCACTTTGATGTATCACTTATTCATTCTTGCCTTTTGTAATACTATGTATATTCACTTCCGATCTCGCTTCTTTCCTTTCTAATGGTAATTCTACATATATATATATATATATAGAGAGAGAGAGAGAGAGGGAGAGAGAGGGACAGAGAGAGAGAGAAAGAAAGAGATAAAGATAGAGAGAGAGAGAGGGGGAATGACAGAGAGATTAAGAAAGATAGATGCATACACAGATAAATGGATCAGAAATATGATTCCCGTGTCATAATCTAGAAAAAATGTCTTTGAAATACCTTTTGCATTATTCATGTCTTTTGGTGCCAGTTCCTGACCCCGTCACCAATCAGAAATTATGTAAATCCTGACATGATCTATGTAAATATAAATTATCATTATACTCAGATTTAATATTCAATAAAGATATCCGTATTGAGAACTGAAGGGTTTACTATAAATGGTAGGGAAATAAGCATTCAATCACTTCACAATGCCCCGTACTCCAAGAGCTCGGCAACTGTTAGATTATTAGTTTTTTCCCCTCATCAGAATTTCAATTGCTTTTCACCAGAACACCTTGGACTGTTAGTTTATCACTGTGGGATAACAACGTTGTTCCAGAGATGAATAATGAAGAGTCAGCGTGACACGAATCCACATCAGTTCATTTCCGGAAGTCTGCCAATTAGAGTAAGGAGTTTGTCCTTCACATAGTGTCCAACTTTAATTCACATTTAACACTTTAAAAAGGGGAGTGTGGTCTATATACCCCAGTAAGTTGAATCAAAAGGTCTCTCTGTTGAAATATTTATTCACAATGGCCTGCGAGATGAACTTCTTATTCTCTACTGAATAGATAAAAATATACAATCGGGACAGTAATCAATCAACTATTCTCTTCTAAAAACATATCATCTAATCCCATTGTAAACTTTCTATCTAAAACAACATTTTATCTACAAGATGTGCATATTGAATGATTACGAAACATCTCTTTAGCTGTGAACAATTCACTCACATATATATATACGTGTGTGTGCACATATACATGTCTATATATGTGTGTGTGTGTATGTGTGTGATTAAAACTATCCATCTTTGTATGTGTGTGTGTGTGTGTGTGTAGTGTGTGTGTGTGACCAATTAGCCTTAATTTTGGAAATGACATAAAGAACTGCTTTTTGAGGAAACATTTTCATAGAATGTATTCTTGTAAAAAAAGTCAAAATTGTCATCATAAGTTACCTCAGTTTTTTTATGCTGGTCTGAACGTTTATGAGAGTTTCTCGTCTTTCTGTATATTTTCGTTCTTTTCTTTTACTTCCCTTTGTCCTTTCATACTTTCATTAATCTTTCCTATCACTCTCCTTCATCTTCTTTCCATGTTACTTCGGTCTTTCCTGTTCTTTTTTTTTTCTCCTCCTTTTATTGTCCCATCTTCTTCAATCTTTTTACTACTTTTATTCCTCAAAAAACAAAAAGAATGTTTTATTATTCCCCGACCAGGAAAATGCAATTCAATTATAGCATTAATTGATTTATAGGGTTTGAACAGATTTTTATCATTTTATTTTATTTTTTGATATTTATGTATTATTCATGATCTATCTATGAAAAGTTGAAGGTTAACTTGTGAAATTAATTGAACCTTAGGCACATTCAATTGTTTGTTGTTTTTTTTTTTTTTTAAATATTTTACAATGCAAGAATGTTGAACATGTTCCAAAGTGTCGAGGGGCTAATACATTATTTCGTATGTGGTTAATTCGACCTTTTGTCGTTTGATATTGAAAGATTTTCCCATGATTGATGGACACGACGTTTTCTCAACAAATGGGTTGTTTTTCAAAACACTGATTTGATCTTTTTATATCAAAAAAGAGAATATATCTGTTTTTTTGTTCCTTTTCTTCTTTTATGGTTTTTTCTTCATATTTTAGTCTAGTCTTTCCTTCTGATGTTCCTTTCTCATTCTCACTCTCTCTCCTTTCCCTCTTCAATCTATCTTTCCCTCTCACTCTTACAATCTGTCTCACACTGTTTGTCCTTCTCCTTCCCTCTTAGTCATCCCATCATTTTCTTCTTTTTTGAGTTTCTCTTTATCTTCTTTTTTCTGATTTGGCTTTTCTATTTCCAATTTCATATTCATAATCCCCCTTTTAAATCTCACTTCTATTTTACACTTTTATCAATCTTTCATTTTTTTCACCTTTCTCTCTTTTTTTCCTCCATTTACTTTTCTCCTCGAATCAGTGACAAAAAATTGAAACGAAAAGACATGAGAAGTAGGACACCAAAATGATCTGTGCATCGAAACAAAAATAAAAACAAATGAGGGAAAAAACAAAACGTTTTCACATTTTCAACTTCATTTACCTCTACAATAATTTTTTTCTTAGTTCTTCCTTTTTCTGATCTTTTTTTCGTTATTCATTATTTAGTGCCGAAATCAATTTATCTGTTTGTGATGTTCCCGTGTTCACTTATTTGTTCTTGGGATTGTTACAATAAGGGTGAAGGAAGCTTGGTGATTTAGACTAGGGTGTGGCAGGATGAGAAAATTGCTTTTCAATTGTGAAATTGAAAGTGAATATTGGATTTGTTGTGAAATGACCATCATATACACAAAGGCGAACATTAACATTCGTGACATGGGAATAAACATAGGATTTCATTTTCATGTTATTTGCGGAACTTATGCCATCTGGAAGAAATGAATACAAAATACACTAATACCTACGTATTCCATCATTGTCACTCAATGAAGTCTATAAAGTAGGGATATAGCTATATAGAAGATTTTTAAAAAAGATAAAGAGATGGATACACATATATAGATATAAACAAACAGAAAAAGTTTCAGAGAGAGATATAAAGGGAGGTGAGAGACAAAGTGTTTTATGTATGTGTATGTGTGTTTTTTGTGTTTGTAGATGTGAATTCGTGTATATACACCATTCACATCTCCCATAATATCCACCTATCACAAAAAACGATGTATTTTGATGGATCACTACGAAAACTTTTAAATATTTCCGACGTATGTCCGGAAAGTGTCCAGTCATTTCATATTAACGAAAGGTATTTCTTTTCATTGAAAAAAAGGCTTAATGGCATCTTTGACTTCTTTAAAGTAATCTCCGTTTGGGGGTTCACACAGTGATTGAAGTATCTTTCCACTTTTCATGACGATAAATCCTCTATTGTTATTGCCAATAACTGCTTCATTGCATTCTGAAATCTGTTTGGGGAAAGCCAAAAACACAGGGAACTAAATCTGAATCGTAAGGACGCTGAAAGATCTCGGGGATGAGATGTTTTGCTTAGAATAAAACCTTTACAGGACATGAAGAAAGAGTTTCGTCAATGTGACGGTCACATGGTGCACAAACTCACCCAATAACGCCTATGGCATTTTGCAGAATTGAAACTGGTTTTCAAATCTACACGTCTAAAAGGTTGCCCAACATCCCTGGTGTGTCTCCAGATATTCCATGAATCTTCCGAAATTATAATGAATCTTCTCTAAAACCAGCCAATGTAGATTTATCTAGGTTCCAAGTTTGTCTTAAGCTGATTTGTTGCTTTCTATCTTCACTAATAAAATTCCCATTGTTTTATTAACTGTATAAGAAGAGGTAGTAATCAAAAACATGGTAATCTCTAGATACAATCATTGGAGCGTCGCAACAGGGCGCATTTATAAAAACTATCCTTTTTTCTATGGCATTTACACACACAGAAGATGTCGACACACACCTGCCAATTTAGTTTTTATGTATTCATATGGCTTTGTCACTCATTTCTGTTTTCTCCTCTTTGCGTAGGAAGTGTCATTATTTTATGCAAATTTTGTTTTGAAGACATTTGCATATAGATGTCGGAATATCAAATGCAAGGCTGGTTGAAAAATATTCATACAACTGCTATGACCACTATAACTTCTACTACAACAATTAATGACTTTTACTACCACAACATTATGGCCGAATCGTGTTGGACACACCAGTTCTTGCATGATCACCTAGATTAAACAACTTTGAGCCAGGTTGGCACCCAATTGGGTAAAATATTGAATTTATAGGAAATATTTTTTTTAAGAAATTCGTAAATCCGACGTAAAATTTTCCAATTTTTTTCTTTATACTCCACTTTTCATGCAAGGTGTTGTGGGGTGTGTGCATGTTTGTAGAAATAACTCTTAGCTAAATGTAGATTGTAAGTTGATGGTTGATACACCCGAAAGATGAGATCTTTTTAAAAAAAACCTTGCACAGGAGTATAAGTATTGGGAGGCGTATCTAATCACTCGGTTATTTTGAATACAACAGAACACAGTAGACAATGTCACACAATGGAACCTCTGTATCGACTGAGTACCCACCTCCGGGATAGTTTCAGTTCACTCATTCGTAGTGAGGTTTCTTGCCAAGTTACGTCAAGGGAAGAAAACTGTTTCAAGGGATATTCAAAATAGCCAGATACTCTCCGGACAAACTTCTTATGTATGCATGTAAATATAGTCAGAAATGACCAGGAGCACTCAACGACAAACATCTGGACAATATTCATCTGAGCCAGACATTTCTTCTCACGCACCTGAACAAGATAAAACAAAGATTTTTTTCTTTTATTTCTTTTTCTATCTTCTTCAATCAATGTATATATGTATGTATAATTGACGCACAGGATAAATAGGAGAAAAAATCGTTAAATGGGGAATATTTTGTATTCTGAGAAATAACTGATATAATTATGCATGCAAAAACTTTTAATCTCCTGAGTGAATGTTTGGGGAGGGCTGTGTGTGGTCCCAAGGAGGTGATATCAACAAACGAATCGGGCTGAAAATAATCGATTAGGGTTAATCGTATAAAAAAGGGATGGTAGATGATGGGGAAATCAACTTTAAAAACTGACTTTCAAAAAATATTAGATCTGAATAGTTTTCCCGTGAAAAATTACATAAAAAAAAACGAATACTTTTTCATTTTTTTCAATGTCAGTCCAACTCACGTTGAAGATGTTGCAAAAGCAGTGATGATGGAAGTGCTTGAGAAAGCGTATGTGCCGCTGGTATACGACCCAGAAATCAGCACCTTACAGTGGAATAGAAAAAAATACGGCTTTGTAATCTTTTTCCTATGTTCTCCATCCTATAAAAGCTTTGTTATCTATGTCCTTCTTTTTTTCTACCTGCCTGTCCAATGAACTGGAGGATGCCATACATCCAGTAAAAACATTAATCTCTGAATATCCACAAAGCTTACATCCGGCTGCTAAAGTATTTTTATCCCTAGAGTAGGGCTATCTTGGAATTTATCGAGCTTTGTTTAGTATATTATGATATGGGAAATATTGCTATATAGATTATGCTGCATTAAATGTCACTTGAAGACTGATCTTTTCGAAGGGCTATTATAATTCGGCAATTTATTTTATAGATTTTCGGTTTGCTAGACCCGTCAACGCTTCACCGTACATTACGGAATAACGTTCTCTACTCAGTCCATCACCAACATCCTACAACACAAGGTTGGGGTTCGTATTGTTTTAGTTTGAATACAAAGTTGTCAGATTCCTAAACTAGTCACCATTGCTGGGCTACCCATACTCTATTCCTCCTTATCCATCAAACTTTATTCTGATCAAATTGAATTCACTTAACTGTCTGACTCTTCCAGGTTTCTCATCTGATTTTGCAAGTACCAACGTCTCAGAATTCCCTGAAGGCTTGCATTGTCACTTATTACTTCGATAAATCTTCCAACGATTCCTATTACATTTATGTTTATTTTCTGTCTGTTGCTCCCAGTGAACCAAACAAAAGACAAAAAGAGTGTTGATCAAACAAGCGCCTTGCAAATATTAATCACTAAGTTAAACATGTGTTGACATCTATTTGGCACAGTCAAAAGACAATTTGAATTTTTGACTTTAACTTTGTTGAGCAACATATTGGATACTTGTCCCTCAAGACAGTCGCCTAATTAAGACCTGTGTCTTTATTCACGAGGCTCTGCATAATCTGAGACTGGTACGATGAAGGAACGCCGTCTGATATTTTAATTGACAATGATAAACATGGTTTGTCAAGATAATTATCTCAAAGAGGATACGGTAGACAGACAGATGATTAGGATCGAACTCATGATACCATATGACTGGGATGCTGATTTGTTGCCCAACAACGGATATTCTAGTTATTGAGAGGGTCCATGTGTTCATTACCCTTTCACTACCCTCTTTTATTGAAGGTATCAATCCACCTAATCCCCAACTCATGAGTAAAGAGAAAGCCTTTGACCCTTTTCACACATCCCATCAGGCTATCACCCGGACCCATATAAACATATGATCGATATAAGCAATGATTGAGTCTCCATGGATCGTCCACCCATTCGTCATACATCTCTTTCAGTTGTCCTAGTGAGGTCAGCTCTTTAACCATCACTATATGACAGACATGAACTTTCGGTTTACGCATTGGTCAGCCTGTGTTGCTGCCTATACAATTCATTGGTAGGCACACATGTCGTCAGTCCATGTGTCCAATACCCTTTCATATTCAGGTGTCATTACTTATGCATGCTTCCACGAGTCTGTGTGTAAGTATCAAGGGTTTCTGATATCTTTTGCAGCAAAAGATTATATCTGTATAGTTTGGGGAACAAATAAACCTTCTTAAGTAGCAAAATAATCGAATAACTTGAAATTTATCATCAGACTGAGCTTGTGCGATAATAGGATTGAGATAAACACTTATTTAACCATTCTCCTTGTATATGTTGAATGATACACTTCATGTGACTTTTATCATCTCTGAATTGTCAGTCAGAACCGAATGTTTATTTTTGGAAACAAATAACTTTCTTTCAGTTTCAAATTTACCCAATTTTTGTTTGGAAAGTACCAGGTTGTATCCTGATTTACGTGAGTATGAATATGTGCATGTGTATGTGTGTGCGTACGTGTGTATGGATGTATGTACGTGTAATTGCACATGTAGAGACACTTGGACATGCCGTCACGTATACGTGTTCATCGCTTCATTTCCTTAAAATCTAAATAAACAGACACTGAGGAATGCCATTGTTATTGTATCAGTAATGTCTTCAAGATGAACTGACGGGTATGAAGTCATGACATCGGATACAAAGGTCAGGCTCCGTTGATAAAATATGTTCAATGTTTATTCCTCATGGGGAGCCTGCAAAACTGGTAAGGGTCACCGTAAGTCTCTGTTTATCTACGCAGGAATTTTTTTTGAAATTCAGTCTTTGTATATTCGGTCGCTTTGTTTCCAACAAAATGGTGTCAGAATTGAATTCTCTCCGTCTTTTGTCAAAGGCTTGAAAAGATTTCTGATTGGGGAAACGATAAAGGAATTAGATAATACAACCCTGAATCCTATGTTATTAAGTCTTAATATAAGTATTAAGAATTATTTCTAAGGAGAAAAAAACAAATGAATCGATGTGTGACAATCATCATTATGTCCAACTATCTTTTACCATGACCGTTGATTGTTTGGTTGGTTTGTTGGATGAGTCTAATGGCCAGTCAATCCACTAGACCTTGGAAGGGGGCTGAAAATCAGCCTATATGGGCAACTTCGTTCGTGTGTTAACATGGGTTAGGGGAGAGCCATAATTGAAAAATACTGCAATTGACATGAAAAAGCGCTTGACTTAGATGAATTCCTACACAATTATCATGCAAATTTATGTTGGTGTTTAGAAAAATCCATTTTCTTTTTTTATTTCACTTATACGGTTTAGTTCAAGGCCATTATTTGTTTTCATTTTTGTGTGTATTGTTTCGAATTTTCAAAGAGCTTGAAAGAAAACATTTTCCTAATTTTCGGAATCAACAATCTCAAAAGAATCTAAATTTTCACATCGAGTGAAAATTTTCTTTCAGAGCAATTATAGTGAACTTATGGGATTGTATTATTTAAGATTTGAAAAAATATGATAGTGCTGGGTACTTTAGGTAGGAATATATTAGATTAAGAATAAGAGAGAGAAAATAGTTAGGATAATATAGGAGATTAATTAAAATGTTGAAAGAAGAAATTGCAACTCTTAAAATAATAATGATAACCGGGAGGGATTTTTCTAAAAAGACATGATTGGTTAGGAACAGTGATCCTCTTGGAATCATGCAAACGTCTTAAAGTTGATATCACTGACGGAAGGTATAAGTATAAAACGAGATAATGTTGTATAAAGGATGTGATGATTGAAATTCTTTGTGACTTTGAAATTCAAAACCGAACATTATAGAATAAAATGTAGACATAAAGATAATGTTGATACATACATGACTGGGTTAGAACAGTTACTCACTGGTAACTGTTCAAACAACTTAAATTTGATCATACAAACCAAGATTACTATCCCAAACCAAAATTTGTTCTGGGGAATATCCAACTGAACAAAGCCAAAATTGGAATTAAAATCTTTGAATTACAGAAAAAAAGAAATTGAAGGCAATTTACAAAACCCTGAGACAAAATTCATAGACTTTTCAGAACAAAAGATAGACAAGTGAGTCTAATAAGCATCGAAGTGTCTCGACGTTAGGACTACAAATTGCATTGATAGGAATTTTGCTCACACAGTTAACAATTGAATTGATATCCAACATATTTTCAAAAAATTATATTTTGTTAATGATGATCAAAAGGTAAGTGTTATGTATATTGTATTTTGTTCTCTCCAGTACAGTAGAGAAAGAGGATTTGCCTTTCTTCCTTTAACAACTCCCGCAGAAAAATCTGTCCTCATCTCAAGAACATAGGATGAGTTTAAAAGTTTTAACTTATGCAGACTTTCCTTACTTAGTGCAATACAACTTTCCTAATTTCCAATACTCACACAAATTGCCGTACCTTGATACCATTTACGTATTTAAAACTAAACTGAATAAATGCTGAAGTGGAAAATATAAGAACGGAAGAGACATTATAACGACGAATCAATGATTTTCGTTTAGGAATAAAAAGGTCAATACTTTCCTATTTTTTCATGATCGTGAATTTTTTTTTTAGAATGAACTTCTCAGTTTTTCTTTATAATGCAAAGTTTTTATTAATTTACATGTATTTTTTTCCTTTCAATATTTTCCGGGTAAAAAATCAAACATCCGACCCAGACAAATAAGAGTACATAATCGATCAAATACCAAACAATAACAGGAAAAGATCGGTTGGGAAAAATCTACACTAAAGGAAAAAAGATGAAGAAAAAAATGAATCATTGTCACATGTTTGATACTGTATTTTGTGGTCTGTAATTGGACATTAACTTCGCTTCATTTTGCAAGTTTCAATTCACACTTTAATCTAAAAAAAAAAAAGCAAACTACAAAATGGCTCCTTATTGATTATCTGACAACCGGAAACCCTATCGTCTGAACAAAAGAACAAATTTGAAATGTTTTATCTCCTTCCACTGAATCAGAAATAGTTTGTTTGTTTTTTTCGTGTAAGCCCTCTGTTTAAAAGGTGAAATTGAGTATTGTGTGACTGTCCTTTTCACAATGACCAAGCGTGTCATCTTTAATTCCTCATACTCGATTGATTCCATTCTTTAGCCTTCTCCGACTCCTTGCTCATCCCCAGGAGTTTCAAGGGAGCTAAGGAAAGATTGCTAAAAGGGAGTTATTATTGCTAATAATAAATTGCTGGATACTTTCTGAACCTACTCCGTGAATGGCGTATTTCTTACCATTACTCGAGTCAAATTTCGAATGCTGATTGTTCAAGTGTTATGTTTTACGTAAAATTCTCATTGATTCAAACAACTCAGGGAAAGTACATATGTGTGTGCATGTGTGTATGTGAGAGAGAAGGAGCATGTGCTTGTGTGTGTATGTGTGTGTGTATTACCATGACTGAGACGGCAATATGTTAAAAAAAAAAAAAAAAGGGTCGAAATGAATAGGGGAGTGTGTGAGTGAAAAGAAGAGAAATGAAGAGAACATCTTTCAAAAGATACGGGAAGAAAGGATAAAAATGAAGAATAAGAAATTAATAGGATGTGAAAACAATATCAAAGAGAGATAGATAGAGAGAAAGACAGAGATAGAGACAGATAAAGATATAAATAGAGAGAGAGGGACAGAAATAGATAGATAAGAACGGAGAGAAAAAATCTGACTGTAAAATAAAGATTCATTGAGAAAGTTGCACAGACAAAAAACGAGGAATTTAATTGAATACGTGTCCACGAAAAAAACGAATGACAAGATGATAATTAAATCTAATTATTGTTTTTCCTCCATAATTAACGCTTTCTAATTGACGGCCAAGAAAGGATTGAAGAAGATAAAAATTTACGAAAAATCTATATAATATTTGCTTAAGTGTACGTCCGTATGTTAATGTGTGTGTGTATCCCTATGATTATCGTCTCAAAATTAAATGAATTACATAGAAGATTGTATAGGACCTCGAATAGAGAAGTTTCTATAAAAGTTGGAATACTTCTAACAGACAATAAAATCGAAAGAAAAATATAAGAAAATAAATGAAAAACAGTGGGGGATAGAATCATGTATAAAAAAAGAACAGAAGAAATGATAAACTCTAACGTTAATAGGAAGATGCAAAGTTATGCACGCAAATTATGGTAAAAACCTTTGTAACGTTTTTGTTCCTTGGTATGAGTTAAGTTGTAACAAAAAAAAAAGCAGAAAGATTAAAACAATCCAAGAAAACCCCAGAGAATATCTTATTGAAACAAACTCATATCAGATATAAATCGGAGTACAACTGCTAATTTCGAAAAATAAACTTCAAAACTGTGCACATCAAGCAAATGAGAGATACGATAACAAACTTCAAATATTCCTGTACAAGAATGTGCATCATTATTGGCAAAAAAGGTTTGCTTTAATCCATTTTTGAAACAGTCAAATAATTTTGGATACTTTCAGAACTCATACGATTTTTTTTAGTTCTTCTCACTCATGCACATGCGCACACAGACATGTATATAGTGCTTTTGGAAATGTTTGTACCTATAAATGCGTACAGTTATGAATATGTACACATGTATGACGAAACATATACGTATACATACAGACAGGCACCCAGGCAAATATGTGTGCATACACACAGACACACATATGAATATTTTTTCTGTAGGTAAAAATACATGTCCATGTACGCACATATAATTTTTTTATATGTATTTGTATGTTTGTATGCATGTATTAACATATACATATATATATATATGTGTGTGTGTATGCGTGTGTGTGCTTCTGTGTGAGTTTGAGCGTGTGAGTATCTGTGTGTGTGAATGTGTGTGTGCGTTTGTTTTGAGAGATGGACTATTATGATACGACGGAATGATTGTATATTGCGTAAAATTTCATAGAAACACTTATTTGAAATGATCTTGCATCATTACACATTTATTGTATAACTTTGCGTAGACTACTTGAATCAGATACGTAATTGAATGAAATGGAATTGATGCTGGAATCAAACTTGCAACTGATAGGGTATCCACTTCGAGGATTGGGTGAAATAATCATCGGTAATGCAGAAGCGCAAATAACAGCTTTCACTCCAAATTCTCATCTTGTTCATTTCTCAGTTTATATATGTTTTATTTATTTATACCAACGCAACAATCATGTATGAATATATATATATATATATATATATATATATATATATATATATAATCTGACAGAATGATTACAAATCACTCGAATAATTTCTTCTATTTACGTTGTAAAGGCTGAGTGATACATTAACAGTGTAATGATGGGATATTATCTATCTATCTATCTATCTATCTATCTATCTATCTATCTATCTATATATATATATATATATATATATATATATATAATGCAATTTATCATCATACGTGTCTGTATATATATATATATATGACAGAAATGATGTAATGCCGAGAGAAAGAAAAAAATGTTGACTGTGAGTAAAACATCCAGAACAATGATTAGGTGTCTTTATTTATTCAACCTCTATACGTGATGCCTACGTAGCTAAGCCGGTAGGACTGAAAAACTGAAGAAACAAATGTTGAATTTCTCGTTGACATTTTGTAATAGTTGAATGTTGGAGTATAAGAGAGACTTGCTGTCACTTGATTTTCATTGAGTATCAGACAAGTCAGTTGCACCAATCTATGATTTTTCGATACATAACATAAATAATCCTGTAATATTTGACTGGTATTCTGCTTGTAATGATGATGATTTAACGGAAAAAAAGGTTACATACATTTGATTGAAAGAAAAACATTTTATGGAACTACACGCTCAATAATCCTTCACCTTCCAAACTCCTGAACATTTTTTATAAAACATGATGAGAAGTGTCGAAGGTTACAAACAATGACCTTTTTTCCCAAGCTCTTGAAAGTTTTTGATAAAAGATCTTTGAAAACATGTGAACTTACAACCAATAACCCTTCACCTTCAAGGCTCTCTAAGGTTTTTTAATAAAACGTTCAAAAGCGTTTAAGATTATCATCAATAACCCTTCACCTCTCAGGTTCCACAAAGCTTTCAATAAACCATGTTTAAAAGCGTTTAAGGTTATCATCGATGACCTTTCGCTTTACATCAAGCGATCTGGTGAAGACTACAGCAATATTTCATTGACACACACTCAGAAATTACGTCAAACATTTTTATCCTTGATTATTTATACTGTAAATCACTTGAAATTTGTTTTTTCTCTCAGGTTCATTGAGTATTTGTCCTGAATACTTCATGATGCAGATGGGAGTTCACAACGTACAATATGGCGGAGAGATATGAAATCGAGGCATGATCAGCGAGGATTTGCCTTCAGCAAGAGAAGATAACCTTGGAATTATCCATTGATATTTTTTTTAAATCTAAAATTTCAACTCCTTATCCGTGGAGGGAAACATTGAAAGATTAAAGAAACAAACTGTCAATGGATTAGTTGATAGGAAAAGAGAAAAATGATGAAGAGTTTAAAAAGGGACAAAAAGAGCACTTTGAATCCTGCTAGAGATTAGAAAAGAAGATTTTGATGTATCAATGAAGCTATGAAAGTCCTTGGAATAATATCAGTGTGGGTCGAATTCACCAGTTTTATGATTGGTCAGTATAAGAAGCGTGTTTATTATCTAGGAGAGTCATATCATTTCGGAGAGACTTATCACGTGATATTTGTGAACATTTCTCTCGAACTACTTGGAAGCAAAGATGGATATGATTGCAAAGAAAATATGTGATTGTAATGGCGATTTTGATATCAAAAACAGGAAATGAATTATACGCCTCAGTTTTTTGGGGTTCAGCTATATTTGTGGAAGACTGAGTGACTTTTGTTTTTCTTTTTCTTCTCCCTTTCCTCATATTTTCTTCCCTTCTTTTTTCTCCTTTTCATCCCGTTTTTCTTCCTTCCTTCTGTTAATTTTTAATTACATCGATTACATCAAATACGTCTTTTTTTGTCTCATTCTCCTGTTCTCTTTCTTTTAAAGTGTGCATTTCCATACTCTTTTTTTCCTTTTCTCAATTCTGCTTTTCCTTCCTTTTTTGTTTTATTTTGTAACTATGCTTTGTAAAATAGTAAATACAATGCTAACGACTCAATCATAAGAATTCATAACAAATACTTTTACTGTACAGAAGCATTGAAACTGCTTTTATTACAGAAATGTTGTAAGTTTAGGGAGAAAGTGATTTGAGACTATGATATGCATAGTAAATATTGATATGAATGCTCATACATTAATACTGAGTCTTATCAATATATCGACCTCACTGAATAAACAGGGACATTCACTTGAATATTCCAAACAAATGGTGGGAGTATTTCTCTTTGAAAAGCTTATGATCAAATACAACCAGAAGTAATGAAAATACTCCAATTCAACTAAACAACAAATAGGCTTGATGAAACGTTATGACAACGCTTTACGTATTTGATCTCTTGTTAGAATAAATATCATTTTGGTCTTAGGGAAAAAAGTAATGACAATTTGGTCTCATGGTAGAATAAATATACTTTTTGGTCTCAGGGAATAAGTAATAATATTTTTGTCTCAAGGAAGAAGTAATAATATTTTGGCCTCAGGCGGAAATATCTGAATAGCAAATAAAACGAAAGAATTCAACGACAAAAAGAAAGAGTGTGAAAATAAACTGTCAACCATTGCCTCCTAGCCTTTCAACTTTCGCAGTTTATTTTTTCTTTCTTTTTTTCAGTTTATGATTTGCAAAAAATTCCATTTTCAGATCTGATGGTTTGGGTTTTTACTTTTTGTCTCTGTTTCTCTTTACTTTCCGTCGACCTTCATTTATTGTTATTAATTTTTTCTCGTTTTCATCCTTTCTTCCTGCCTTTTTTCATCTTTTTCTATTGATATCCTCTTTCTTTCATCCTTCCTCATCGCTACCCCATCAATAGTATTGTCTCATTCTTTTCTCTCCTTTATTCATTCTTTTTTCTTCCTTCATCCCGATTCTCTTGCACAATATTCAGGATATGGATATATCTGGTTTCATAGAAGAATAAATAAGATTTATTTTGGGAAGATAACATTTGAATAACCGATAGGATGGAATGATTGAAACGTGAAAATAGGCATAAGAATGGCCGCTGGGAAACGGGGACTTTCCGATTGGTCAGTTATTGCATAGTGTTTTATTAGATGACCAGAAAACATTCGTGACGTCATGCCTCTACCCACCTCTTCTATTCCCCCCACCTCTCTCTCTTTCTCAATTAGTTGCTGCTACTCTTTCTTTTTTTCTATCTTCCTCACCCTCACGTAGATCACCTTATCTACCGCTTCTTTCTTTCTTTTTCTCCTGTCCTGTAACTCTTTCTCTTTTCTTTTGTTTTTGTTACGTTCTCTTTCCCTTGTCCGTTTCTTTTTTATTTCTTCCTGTCGTATTTTTATTCCCTAACTTCTTTCTCCCACTTATTTTTCATGATTCACCTATTCTTTCATACTCTCCATTTCTCTGTTTTCTTTCCCAATAATTTCCTCTCTCTCTCTCTCTTTCTCTATTTCTCTTTCTCTCTCTCTCTCTTTTTCTTTCCTCTTTTTTTTGTTACTAAAATTCAGTCTTTACATTCGACTTTTTTCCCAAAATTCACTTATCCAAGTTCTCTTTAACCCTTTCCCTTCTCCATTCCATGCAGCGTTTTCTTCCATCTTCTGATACTTTCAATATGTCAATACGTCAATCTTTGATCATGAAACCTTTGTAACATTCTTTTATGTTGTATTTTTTTGCACGTTTTTCATCTCCCTGCATTTCAATTCAAAGATTGCTTTTTTCTATTTTTTCTTCTTCTTTTTAATCAATGAATCATCCTTACTTTTCTCTTTCATTATTTGTTTTTTTATGGCTATTTTCATATATGATGAATACATCTTTCGCTCCCGTCCCTGTCTTTGTCTGTTTCTTCTTTTATTTCTCTCATTTGTTCGTTGTTTGTTTCTTCCCTTTTATTTCTCCTTCTCAATTTATCGTCCCAACGAATGTTTGATAAAGCCCCCTACATCATGTGACCGGAAGCAAATGAGAAAAAGACGATAATATTGCAGAATACGTCTTAATAGGTGAGTGTATAGGAATAATAAACTGAACAAGAATAGAATAAAAACACAAATGTGGATGAGAATACGAATGAGGATATTGAAAAAATGAAAAGTATCAAGACGGAATAAAGTAGCCAATCAAAACCAAGCTTTATATATAAATAGGAATATGCTGTTGGCTCTACTGTAAAATCTGTTTCAAAATTCGTCTATTGAGTGACAAAAGCAACAATACTATCCTCCATTAATAGAAACGATTCTTTTTCATAGTAGCTTCATCCTTTGGAAATGTGGGAAAATATTAGGTTGATACAAAATTTTCCAGTATTTTCGTTAGGATCTTTTATTTGTATGTCTCCATAATCATCCATTCACTGTGTGTGTGTGTGTGTGTATGTGTGTGTGTGTGTATGTGTGAAAATAGAGGGGAAGGGAGAGAGCTCCCAAATTGAAATTCATCTTGTGTCAGATTTTTTCCTATTGGGAAGGTGGTTGAAATATTACATGGAAGAGCCAGAACAGCAGGATCAGCAATATGTGACAAAAATATCAGTTAATATCTTGTTATTACAGTGAATGACATTGCTAGCCGTGCAAATACAAAAAAAAGCTTTTTTATATAGGTCTAACATCACACGAAGCAGGTGGTCATAATGGTTCAGCTTATTACTAAGTAGGTGAAAAATGAGTCAAAGAGATTTCATACCTCAGTTAAAACTTGCACATTACTGCATCAATATTCTTTTTATGAATGCATACATTGTTCAATCAATGAAATCGTTGAATCATTCAACTTTTACCAAAAGATCGACGGAGAGGATCCCATAGTCCTTGAACAGCATTCAATCAAATATATTTGCCATAGGAGACCCACCCTATTGGTTACATTTGATTGTATAATACTCCAGAGGTTGTTTTCTATCATCCAAGTTTTAGTGGATATTATGGAAAGAGCACTGTTCTATTAGAAGTCAACATTTCAAAAAGAATAGTCTTTGAAGATTGAGATCCTGTCCATAATGCATGATATTTTGATTCATCTAAATTTGCTCAGTCCTGTCTAGCCCTGAGAGCGTTCCGTGCCAATATGTCACTCACGTCATGATTGATCGTCAAAGACAGAAATTCAGGATATTATGTTTCACGATATCCTCACAGAAATGGTTAAATAAGGCACAGTGATTGATGACTGCTTGTGTTCATCTTTAATCCTGATTGCTTCCTTGTCGTGATTATAACAATCTATTCATTAATTATAAACGATTTCGTCTATCCATAAATATATGTCATTGATGTCTTTACATAGATCATTGCCCATTCTATGTACCTATTGATAATTAATGGCTATAAGAAT
The DNA here is from genome assembly GCA_963457665.1 of Thysanoteuthis rhombus. Taxonomy (NCBI): domain Eukaryota; kingdom Metazoa; phylum Mollusca; class Cephalopoda; order Oegopsida; family Thysanoteuthidae; genus Thysanoteuthis; species Thysanoteuthis major. The sequence continues at coordinate 6,800,408 of OY735224.1, read as the reverse complement.
AGTTATGCAAACATCCTTACCAAGAAAATATTGATAACATAGAGGAATTATAGATGGTTTTTAGATATATACTTAAAAATAACTTATGGGTCAGAGAAATACTTTTGATACATACTTATATTCATATCAACAACCACCACTCAATGAGTTATAATAAAGTGTATTTGTCTGATCTTTTCACTTGAAAATAGAATACAGTGGCTATACACAGTTTTGTTGTGAATGTATTCATTTCCTTGATGCTCTATTACTTCAAGAAGATTGGTTAAGATGAGTTGATTGTATGATTCTGGTTCGGCGTATAAATAAAATGGAGAGTTCTCCATTTCAGTCACGATGGGGATAACATTGAAACAACTGGACACATTGTAAAATCAGGCAAACGACAATTCCCATTTTAAAACTTCAATAACTTCTTCAACAAGAGAGTAAATAAACATTCCCTCTAGGTATGTTTATTTTGGACCTTGTAAATCTCATAGAGCTGAGCGTGGGATGTAAAATCCTGAAAATGCTTCAAGTTTTCAGCTTAGCAGATTAATTTAACGATGACTCGAAAATAACGTTTACTAGATATGACTGATTTTTTATCTGTTGACCTACCTTCATAAAGGAGTTTGAGTAGACAGTCCTGTAAATGGGGGATAATATTAGCCAAGGAATTGAACTTTGAACACTGCCATTGAATATTTCATCAAGTTGACTTGGCTCCCAACTTATGCAAAATTACAGGAGTTGAATTAGTTTTCCTACCATAATAAAAACATCAAAAAGAAAACCCCACGGCAAATTTACTGAAAGAAAATCAAAATTTCCTCTTTTAATCTAAAATCACAACAACTTATTGGTAATGGAACCTATCACCGACTAAGCTAAGTCTTCAAGTCTTATATATCTTCCAAATACTTTCTTCTTTTTCTCATTCATTATACATACAATAGATAAATTGTAGAAATAATCTTCAGTTGGAATGGTAGTACAAATGAGGTTTGAACCTAGCAGCTAGGATTGTCCAACTTTTTAACTTCCCCTACTGTCATAGGATGATATAGTATAACCTACTCAATCAATGTACAACACTTCACACTATAGTAGTGTTCACTCAAAATGATTTGTTGGAATGATCAACAATGCAAAATGGCTGGATAATTTCAACAGACCTCGTACAGGCTGGTACCAGATAAGCTAATCATCTAGTTGTCATTTGGTCGATATAATTTCTCCATCATCATTGTTTACTTCAATTATTTAAAAATTCCTGAAGAATACAAAATATGTTGTTTTTTTTTGCATCCCTATATATTTACCAGAAGACGCAAAGAAACTCTCTTACGAACAAATTGCAAAGAATAAAGCTATTTTCCTATTTCCTGTTTTTTAAACTATCATACTTCAATCTTCTAAGAAACCTGCCTCATCTTATCAGTATTCACACGTTGATAATTGAATGCAATGATAACAACAATCAAAAAATATCTGATAAATTTTAGTGTTCTTCATTTTTAATTTGATTTAGGTTTGAACAAAATTTGATGATCATTTAGCAGCATCAACACTGAGTTAATAACATTTGATGTTCAATCATTAATAGAAAAATGCTTTGACAAAATTCAACACTTTTCTGTAGTCATATTGCGAATGATTTGATACAGTGTTTGTTTTTAATACTTTGTTACAATTCAGTTGTAATTCAAAAAGATAGGCACGAATCAAATGTTGTAGTAATGAGCAGATGAATAGCAAAATCATGAAAAGGTTGGAAAACAAGTTTGAAATTGTTTGGTTTCTGTTCTTTTTTCAATGTTGAAATATTTCCTTGGAGCTTTTGATAATTATTTCAATAAAAACCAAGAGAAACACTTTGAATCTTTTTCTTCAATTATATCATTTCTCTACCATGCTTTTGCTAGTTAAAAGTTTTGTATGACTTGAAAACTTTTCAAATATTAAAAAAAAATGTGCCAAGTTCGATGTTTACTTTTGGTTTCTTAAATTTTCTTTTTCAAAATGAATAAATAAAATAACAAAATATTAAACTTTTTAGTTGACGGAGGATTTCAAAGGTAAATAATATTACAAGATCAATGAAAAGTTGAAAGAGTCCACAACAAAATTCAAAGATGATGGTAAACTGGGTCAAGAATTATTTTTGATCAAGCAACAACTTGACTTCATATTAGAAAATCATCAAGAGACAGTTTTCATTTGTTAACATGTTTCATTCAGAACATGCTGTTCATCCATAAACATTTGACAGCACTAATTAAACCTCTTCATCAGCACAAATGCTGTAAGTAATGATTAAACTGATATTATTGAATATTTATCCCACAATAATTGTTGCATTTCCATATAAATTTCATACAAAATGGTCGATTTTTGTTGTTATAAAAAGAAGCAATAGATTGTCGAACTCTCCATGTTGGTCAAAGCAAAGAATCATGAATTGATTATTGATTAAAGAATTAACAAGACAAAATATTCAAAATTTATGTACACATCAAATTTAAACACGAATTGACATTAAAAGGTGGAATAGTCCTGAGATGAATTGTATGACTATATCTTTATCTATCCTATTATTTGATGAACAATTGTCAACAGAACATTACGACAATTAGGGAGTCATAGATTAAGCAAGAAACAATGACGACAATAATTGTTTCCTGTTTCATTGCACATAGAAAACAATTGATTTGCTTCCCTTTTTCACTTTCATATGTGGCTTGAGATTAAAAATTTGTAATTTGCATGATTTTTCTTTGATATGGGTCCCAAAATGCAGCCTGATAGTTTTCTTCTGGGCAAATTTTGTAGGACGGATCATACAATTGAAAAGCTTCTCTCCAGTATGTGTCAATATGTGTTGCTTGAGAATATTGCAGAAGGAAAATCTGTCACCACAAGCCTCACAAGGGAATGGTTTCTCTTTAGTATGAGTTACCATGTGCCTAGAGAGACTCCATGAAAAACTTGCATCACAAAACTCACACCGGTAAGGTTTCTCTCCAGTGTGACTGAACATGTGCTGGGTTGGATATGAACTGCATGAGAATTGAAATCCACAGATTCTGCAATGTAAAGGTTTCTCTCCAGTATGTATTAACCAATGGCGTTTCAGATGTGCAGTTTGGGAAAATTTTGCTCCACAAATTTCACAGTAAAGTGGTTTCTCTCCAGTACGGGTCAAAATATGTTTTTGGAGTCTATCATTGCGAGAAAAGGCTGATTCACAAATTTCACAGCAGAATGGTTTCTCTCCAGTGGGAGACAAAATATGTTTTTCGATTTTGTCATGGCTAGGAAATTGTCTTTTTCGAAATTCACGAGGAAACATCCCTCTGTAATATGCATCCTGAGAGAATGTTGCATTACAAACCTCACAATTGAAAGGTTCTTCTCTAGTGTGAGTCAGCATGTGCTTTTTGAGATTTTTACTCTCAGGAGAATTTGTTCCACACACCTGACGATTGAAATATTTTTGCTTATCCATCATGCCCCTTGGAGCAAATCATGAACTAGGGGAAAAAAGAGAAAATGAAAATGTTATAGAATTACGAACAATTGTCTTGAAACTGACAAATATAATCTAGTTTTAAAAGGATTACTTATTTAAGTCATAAGAGATATATCGTAAAACAATCAATGTAAATATATTTTAGAAACTGAATACGATAAAAACCCTTGAGATAACTTGAACAATGGAAATAAATTAATTGTGTCATAAGACACAGGAATCAATTTTGCTTTTCCTTCACTTAGTTATATCTCAAATCCTGTAATAAAAAGCATTAATTTTTTGACAAATGCTTGATTTAAGACATTTGGAATGGCGGTGAGACGATCTTACTGAATGCTTCAGGTAGTGGCAGTAGAAGCTAGGAGTGTGTGACCCTGCAAGCCCCCATTTGTAATTTTTCAAAGATTGTCAATATTTTCTCTTTCAAACCTTATAACCTACACTGGGTGCAGGTTTATAAAAGTAATTGGTATGAAAATGGTTTTGAGGTACTACGTAAACTACGTAAGACTGTATCTAGGATTTATGTGTTGGAATCACAGCATATGCACCATATCCCGCCATCTTCACCATAGAGTGGTAGACTTCAGAATTTGCTTCAACATCAAAAAAAGCATGAACACGGAAACCCTGAGTCAACTTGATTCACGCATAAACATTAACATCACATAAAACAAAGGATTGGATTCCGTAAATGATAATTTGGAGTGATAATAATGATAATAATTACAGCAACATTTGATACAAAAAATGAATTTCATAGATATTCACGGAAGAAAGCCAAATCCAGTTTATATGTGATCAGATGTAAGCAAAGCTTGCGATTAAACCGTATGTGAGAATTGTTGTTTGAAGCATAAGAAACGTACGTTCTCTAATATAGCTTGATTCATCCGCTGAGAATCGAACTTGCAACACTAACGAACAGGTTCGTAAAACGAGATTTCTAAAGATTCCACTAAGGTAGGCAAAGGGAGTTGATCTTATCGACATGGACTTGTATGAACATCATTACCCTCAACAAAGAATGCTCAATGGAGCATATAGACGTAAATAGTTCGGGGTTAAAGCACATATATAAGCAGACAACAATCAAACAATATTCTTGCAAAAGATATATTGCCCCCATGGATATTCAGCAACCCTATAACTTTGCTAGATAGATTTTACAAAAAAATTGTAACTATTCACTAAAAAAACACAAAAAGGCACCAGTCCTGGCCATGTTTATTCAATCGGTTTCCTGACAACATCCAATAACTAGTTAGAGTGTTAGGTGAGATTTTCTTTTCTCAACAATACCTGGAAACGTAAAAGGTGACAATAGGACGCCATCTTGGCTTGCATAAGATTCGATATATTTGCTGTTTTCCTGTAAAGACTGGACGAAAACCTGATGTGCAGCATCTGGAAGCAGAGAAATGATTACTTGAATAACAATCTTCACAATGGGATTATCCCTCCCTCTTGCTTGTTCTGTCATTCTCTTTCTCTCTCTCTCCCTTTCTCTCTTCCTATATATATATATATATATATATATGCATTTGTATTGTCTTGTGTGTGCGTGTGTTTACGTATGTGCGTGTGTGTGTGTAATCGAATATTGTAATTTTTTTTGATTATATCAAAAGTTACTTCGGTCCGTCAAATGAAAGTAACACATTCTCTATTTATTTTCATAACTAACTTCATTGAAAAACAGAATCAACGTTATTTCAGAACAGAATTAAAGTCATGATTCGATCCTCGATGATGTTTTGAGATTTTTTATCAAAGAATTGACCTCAATGCTTTTTGCAGCGATTTTTGAAATTGAATATTTTCCATTAGGAGTTCTGTAAATAAAGGAATGAACACTAAGCAGGAAATAAAAACGGGTGAATGAAAACTTCCCAACAAAGATGTTATCATTATTTCCAGGCCATAAAAAACATGTTGACGACTTCTTATGATAGAATTTCAAGCTTTTTTCACAACTATTTCCTGGAGCTTTTGATCGATAGTTCCTTTCAAATGGTTTCATTTGGAGCAGTACTTCCCCAGTTTTGAAGTTCTTATTGAATATTTCATGTCAGTAACTATCATTTATTTATCCCCAATTATCTAACCATTCACACTGTCTCAAGCTGATATCATATGATCGATTAATAGTCCTGTAGTCCCCAGTTGTGGGTGAATGATGGATGGAGAGAAAGGGGGCAATAAGAAAGAAAAATAAAGAGATAGAGGGAGGATATAAAATAGGAAGTAGGAGGGGGAAGTACACAGAGAGATCGTAAATAAGACAAAAGTGGAGATGGCAAAAGTAATAGAGAGAGAAATAAAGGGAATAGCGAAGTTGTAAATTAAACGGCAAAAGAGGAGGTGAATAATAAGAGAGAGAAGGAAGAAGAAAGAGACAGAAGGAAAGGAGAGAAAGAGGGTAGGATGATAGATTGTAAGTGAAACAGATGGTAACAAAAAGTTTGTGGGCTGAGAAAAGAACGAGAGAGAAAGAGGACGAGAGAGCGAACAAAACGGAGAAATAAAAACGAGGTTAAACATAAGGAAATGGGAAAAAAGAAAATTGGACCATTGGAAGGAAGAGAGGGAGAGATAGGTAGAGATATAGAGATACAAATGCATGAACCGTGATCACATTGTTTTGAGTGTCAACTCAGGTAACACTAGCACAGCCATCTCCAGTTGCCTTCAGTGACGTGGGAGAGAGAAATCAGCCTGGTAATACTCTGAAAAGTATCGAATGATTCAACTCCCATTTAGTTTGCTGCAGAACAGTAATTCTCAATCAAAGAATAAAATGATCAACAAAAAATCCGTGGAAACTGAAATATAAAAGTATAAACGACTCGAATCTCAATATTTTTCTAAACAGTACGGAGGAAATGGAACTTTGAGTCTCAAAACCAGAGAAAAGTAATTGAGATGAATGGGATTCATTTCATTTTCACTCCGTCGGATTTTCGTGAACCGAAGCAAATAAAATTAACGAAAGCTTGTGAAGAAAAACATGAAATTGTTAGATAGATAGATGGATAGATAGATAGGTAGATACATACATAAATACATGCATACATGCATAGATGGAAAAGGACAAACTAATTGAGATAAATAGGATTGTTTTTCCCTCCAATATTACTTTCACTTTCACTATTTCCTGTACGAAGACAAATACCAGGATTTCCCAAAAAACAATCAACGACACAAAAAGAGGCAGACATTCTCATGACAATTGTCATGTACTTTTTCTCCTGCTTCGATTACTGAACAAAAGTTCTACAAATGCAGTAACTCTCACTATGTATCATCGTACATCAATATGATTACGGAAAGGGATGTTGTTGTTGTTGTTGTTGTGGTTGTTGTTGTTGTTGTTGTTGTTGTTTCTTTATTCAGTCTCCTCTTGTTTCTTTATGTGTTTCCGTAACAAGCATTTCCAGTTATTTCGTAGATGTTGAATTTCTAATGTCAAACACGTATTAATATGTGAAGAGAAAACAATAACAGTCCGAACTGTTTCTTGGCATATAACGAATGAAATGCCAAATCAAGTTTGCAGTGATATATACTGTATTTGAGTTTATTTAGACAACGCAGTCAGAAACCCAAAAGGAAAATTTATGCTTAAATTATTTTGGGAGAATATACAAACGTCAAATTAAGAGTCATGGTAGAAATGATGCCATGCAAGGGTACGGCCCCGAAGATGAGACATTTTCTTCCAATAATTTTGAAGATATCAATATTAGCAAGAATACATGAGACATTGATTCTGAATCTGATTTTACCATTTTATAATTTTGTAGTTCAACAATTTTGAAAAAAAATTCCATTCTTGTGACTGATTATTCAAATTATTCATTTATTGAAATATAATTCTTTTTTTTCTCTCACTTATTTCATTCTTTCTTGTGTTTTGTCTTTTCCACTTTACTTTCTGCTTTTTTCCCGTTGTGTTCTTCTCTCTTTCTTTTGTCTTTTCACCTTTTTTATCTTTCTTCTTTTGCTCTTCAATCGTTTGTTTTTGACTCTTGTTGTTTTGGTCTCTCCTCTCATTTTTTTTCCTTCATTTCTGTCATTGTTCCCTTCCCTATCTCTTTCCTTTCTTTTTTACCTCATTTTTCTCCTTCTATTCTATCTCTTAAACCTTCATGCCCTTTATATCTCTTGTCTTTCGTTTCTTTCCGTTCAATTACTTGTAATGGGATTCGCCGTAAAGTTGAATTAAAGCTGAAAGACCCTAAAGTTCGGTCACTTATGTAACTAAAGCTTCTCTTGGGCAAATTATGTTGATATGAAGAGACTACTTTACATTCCTGTCTATCTTCGGGCCTTCTAATCAATGAATCTCCTTGAGATTCCAAATACAGGTTAAACATATTATTATCAGAGCGGATAGATAGATAGATCCGATTCATTTGTGGTTGTCGAAAGCATTTAACATGAATTTGAAATCACTTCGGTTTGCTTCTTTGTTTCATCTTACAGGTAACAATTCCGTCACTTTGCATCTCCCATTACACATGCAAAGGATAAAAACTCACTAACAATAGGTAGGGAAGAAGAACTTTCAACATTTAATTCTTTCAAGTGATTTTAAGCCCATTTCATTCACTCAATGAGACTCTGCATTACGGTTGATCGAATAATGTTTAATCTGTCATGCATAAAAAGGAGGATTTGTTACATTTTTCTATTTTCAGTTTTCTTTTCAATTCTTTTTTTTTTACCTGGTGTGATATTCCGTTTGATAATTATTGCACATTTGAAAAGTGCATAGGAAGTGAATATCTATTAACTCCACACATACACACACACACACATACACACACACACGTAAATACCTGGGATTCAGTCTGTCAGTCAGTCCGTCTGTCTGTCAGTGTTTGTGTCAGTGGTCAGTGAGTGCAATTTTCTTGTTTACTCTTTTTTCCCCCTTTCCGTGTAAATCACCTGACTTTTCTCCTTTTTTTTTTCTCTCTCAATGTATTTATAAACATTTTTTCTTCTTTGGTTCCTTATCTCAATAATCCTTTTTTTTTTTTTTATTCATGTGTTTTTTTAATCAATCAACCTTTCCAGTTAATCTAGAGAGATATTTTCAAAAAGGTTTACATTTTTAGGTATCTCCCAAAGTATTCTAATCTGATTTGACGGATTCAGATTCGACAGTTGATGCAGTATAAAATGCATTTGTCATAGAATGTTGAATTGTTCGGAGAATAATATCAAAATTTCATGGAGGAAAAAACTTGGAATCAAATGTAATTTACTCAAGTTTTGTTTATCAATGGGACGTAGATATTCACCTTGTCTGGCATAAGGCCATAATGTTAGAGTGCCTACTCAGGATCGAATTACATACCAAAAAGTTAGATTTTAGTTAACTTCGATTCTGGTAATAAAAAATGAGTTACTGAACAGTAATCTAGTGCATTATACAATAACATGATCATGATGACTGTCAATGGGACCGAGTGATAAAACAGGATACTTGGATGATCCTATTATCATTCCTACGAAGTTAACATGAGCAGTTGCGATCGAAATTCGAACGCTGGACCGTGTTGAACTAAATCTATTTTCAATATCCACCATCTGATGTCTCCCAAGGATTAGACTCAAGAAGTACAATCTAAAAGAAAACTCAACGAGTGTTAAAATTGCATTCAGCAAACAATCTGGTCCATTGTCTACAGAATCTTTACTTTTTTCTATGGACTGAAGTATTTATAGAATTATTACTTAATAAAGGAAAAGTCAATTTTTCAAATCAATCAGAAAAATGTATTGTTTATTATTTATTTATTAGTCATTATATACATAGATTCCAAGATTACATTAATTCTATAAATAGTTGTTTATTACATTTACAGGAATAGTGTTCTAGTGATTATCTCAATAAGATATTGAAAGTGTACTTCCCGGAGTTACTGTCAATAGTTATACTCTATTATAGCGAGCATTTTGATATCTTACTCATTTATGAAATAAAGCAACTTTTTGAAATCACAGACTGAACAGATGACTTTACGATCTCTGATCAAATGGCTCACTGATTGATGTTTTCCCTCTGGACAGTTCAAAGCTCAATTTAATTCACGTATAGGAGAATGTCATTGCGCATGCTCCATTCAACGTCAGCTCAATTCTTGGCCTTGGCGAGATGTTGTGTTAAAAGGTGATTTTATTCATTTCTTGCCAAAGTCTATCTGTTTTGGAAACCAATTCATTTATTCCTTCATTACCGAATGGTTCACGGCCTTGAGAATGAAGTTGATTGGATGGTGTTATATCGGATAAAATGTTCATCTCCCCGGTAAGGAAAATGCAATGGAATAAGGAGAAAAGACACCAAAATGAGGATTATAGATAGGAAAAAAAATTTGTAGAGAAATAAATGAAACAGGAAGAAAAAAAATGAAGAAGAAGAAGAAGAAGAAGAAGAAGAAGAAGAAGAAGAAGAAGAAGAAGAAGAAGAAGAAGAAGAAGAAGTTAGAATTCTCCCCAGTGTGCAATCTTTACCAGCTACGTCATATATTGTTTATAGCCAGTTCTTTCTGATCTATTCCAGTCTATCTTGTATTTTCTAGGCTTTGGTTTTGCATGTGGTCTCTGGGGATCCATGTTGTGAGTCGTGATATCCATTGGTTGTCTGCCATTCTTGCAACATGAACAACCAATTGCCATTTGTGTTTTCCAATAGATTCCACGATGATCTTGGACCTTATCTCTCAGTCCTGGTTATGGAAAATCATCTCGAAGCAGGCTGTGAAAGGTTTGAGAGCTCTGGTATCACCTTGTGTCACTCCTTTTTGAAGTTGGAAGGCTGAACTCTTCCAACCCAACGAAGAAATTGAACATTCTTGGCTTACTACATTGAACTTTGACCCATTGACTCTTTTGAATGTGCAGATCAGTACTTTGTTATTGTTTGTTCAAATAAGAAAGATTATTTTTATCAGCCTCTTTCTGGGACTAGAAATCACTACAATCACTGCTGTCACCTTTGGAGTTCAGACTAAGCGGGTCAACTTTTTTTTTCTGCATTGTCCAAATATTTTCTTCTTTGTCTTTCTCTTCCATGCTTATTAGAATACGGCCTTGTTGTAAATAGCATTCTATTACACCTTTTACGGTTGACATGGTAAACAGAGAATATTGAATCTTCTCAATAATATTTTTTTCTTTGTGTTGTGAGATGTGGCACCACCTCATTTTTTAAATCTCACCTCGGTACAAAATTGTCCTCATTTTTCTGGGAAATCACGTTTTTACTGTGTTTTTTCAATTCTATTTACAACTGCCAAGAAAAACAAATGAGAAAAAATCTGTATTCTCCATTCTATTCTAAAGAAAATTACACGTAAAGGAATGCGTGTACGTTTTTTTACCCACTGAACTAATATCTGGAAGCCATCGTGTGAAGATGTCGTGTGTCGAAATGGGAGAGAAAGATGACAACTGGTGAAAAAAAGAAAAGAATAAACAAGGAATGAAGATGAAGGATAAATAGAAAATAAAGAGAAAAGAAGATTAGAGGAAAATAAACAGAATAGCAAATCGTGAAAGGAAGGGGGAAAAGAAAGGAAAAATAGAGGAAAAAATGAATCGAAAGAAAGAACATATAAAAAGAATAGGAAGGGAAGGAAATCCATTGGAAATAAAAAAAGGGAAAATGAAAAATGTAAAAAAAAAGGGACAAAGAGAGAAAGGGAGAGAGAGTGGGAGAGGGGAAGATAATGAAGGAGGAAAGAGGGAATGAAAGGAAGAATATCAAAATCAATAAACAACACTGAGTAGAGCTAAAAATAAATAATTGAAGTAGTGAGAGTGACACTGTAAAATGATAAAAAAATTGGAAAAAATAAGAATGCATAAGGAAGAAAGAAAAGGAGGGAGGTAGAAAGAAAGAAAGAGACGAAAGAATGAATGAAAAGAGAAAGACATAGAGTAGGAAAATTCACTTTGCTAATATGACTATCACAACGAGCTAAACTTTGGGTATAATTTAAGTTTAACGATATGACCAGCTCCACTGACAGGGGGGATAAGGGACAGATAGGTGACCAATCAAAAAATGATGTAATCGTTGCTGACTATTCGCAACAAGATGTCGTCCCCATGATTCGTCTGAATATTCAGTAATTGAAATTAATTTTGAAGTAAATGAGTGGTATATCTTGGAGGACCGTCCAAAATCAATATAAAAATAAAATCTAGTACATATTTAAGGAACTAATTCTGGAAGAAGGTCTGCTTAATATATAACAATCTTTCATTGAAAAAAATTTTGATTCAAAACGTCAGACAAGGAATTCCTATGAAACCATGATGGTGAATTAGTATCTATTTCGACCATGAAGCGGACGACTTCTGTCGCTATCTTCATTTGACTGTTTCAACTACATATATTATTCTGAAGTGGACCGTCTTAGAATGATACATGCAGTGTGCAGCTAGGATCAAATAGGAGAGCCTCTTGCAGCGATCCTACATTTAAAGGACGTGTTGACACTTGATTTATAATAAAAGTCCACACTTTTCACTGTTATTCAAACTTAACAAGTACAAAAGAACTAGGAATGCTCGACAACTATGAATTTTATTGAGAACAGATAAGAATAATTGAGTCTATAATCATTATAAATACAAGAAAAAGATCAACCTGAACAAAATGAAAAAAACAAACACAGAAATGATGGGATACTTTAATTGATAATTTCTATTGATTTTTACAGTCATATTAATCTTTAGTTATTTCATCACTACTCGTGTCAACTTCTTACAGCGATCAGTAAACATTGCAACTGGGGATAAACAGCGAGCTACGGTGGTGATCGAACTCATGTCTCTGATGCCTGAAGGTTTATACCCAGCTGTTATGACAAGTAAAAGTAGTCAATCTTATAAAGGATATTTGTTTTCATTATTTCATGTGATAATAAAAAATGATAAATCAATAAAAATGGTGAGATATTGAAATGCATTGATTGCCCGACTTACTTTTTCTTGTTTACAGTTATTGAAATAATCTAAAAAAGATGGATTGATCTACAGATCAAAAAGATATATATGCAACTGGTCCCCAGATTGACTACCCATTTTTGGCACTTCCGGTTGAATGATCCTTTACACATGATCGAAACCGATTAACAGAGATCAACTGATGTATCAAAGATGGATTTGTTTGATTCGATCCAGATTATAGAAGATTAACCTTAAAGGATCAGATTGACAATGAAGACCGGAGGGAGGAGCCAATCTTGAAGAAGTTCAGAGAGCAAAGAGGAGGAGGACATAATGACCTGATTATAACGAAAAAGTTAGAAGAATTATTACAAATGGGCTAAGAGACAGAAAAACAGAAGAGATAGATAGATAGATAGATAGATAGATAGATAGATAGATAGATAGATAGATATGAATTACTATATATAGTCAGTAATGGATCTACTAATATATATATATATATATATATATATATATATATATATATATATATATATATAAGAGAGAGAGAATGGAGATATATTGATAGATATAGAGAGAGTCGGTGACGAATATAATTCAACTTATTGAAAAATCTAATGCAGGTTGAGAAAGAGGACATGCAAGTTGGATAGTTGATTGAAATAACAAGATAGATAGATAGATAGATAGATAGATAGATAGATAGATAGATAGATAGATAGATAGATATGAATACTAACTCATGGATAGCTATGGATATACTGAAATAAGGATTGAGAGAGAGAGAGAGAGAACAAAAAGTGGTAAAGCATTTGAGTAGGCTGAAAAATAATATTTGACTTTGTTTTCTGAGAGAGAAAAAACAGAAAAGGGACAATAAATGAAATAAAAAACCAGGGGGAAGACTTGAAAAAAATAGTCGAGTGAATAACCATTATCAGAAATTTTGGAGTGAATGACTGAATCATCATTGGTCTGAGAGAAACAAGCTCAAAATTGGCACAATTGTGTTCTATGAAATCTTGTAACTACATACATGTATTTTTCTCTCTCATACAGCGAGAATATTTGATAGAAATAAACATATAGATACACACACATAAGCACACAAACAGACAGATACAAACACACACACACACATATATATATATATGTGTGTGTATGTCTGTCTGTCTGTCTGTCTGTCTACACACACACACACACACACATATATATATGTGCGTGTGTATGTGTGTATATATATACACACACATATATATGTGCGTGTGTGTATATATATATACATATATATAGTCTCATATATTCACTAATGCAAAAATACGAACATGCACACGTGTATATATGAATATACAGAGCTCAAAATATGCATGAAAAAGAAGTAAGTAATCAGAAGCCTTTTATTTTTTTTTAAAATGATTGTGAAATTTAATCCTAGAGCAATCTAAAGAATAACTCGGGAAGTTCCCATTTCTTACCATTTTTGAATTTGGCAGTAGCTTTCAAAAAGAAATTAGAATTCCATCTCTCTTTCCGTCAAAACAGATTCACCATAAATGTTGTTCGTCCGTGAACGAATGCAGAATATTGTGAATTCCAAAAGAGAAGATTGAAACTGGCAGATATTTTAAGTTTGACACCATTTTAAATATGACCAACTTTTCCCTTCAAAAAGCTGGGTAGCCTAATTGGTTACATACAGTCAATGAACTCAGCAAGCCGTTCAAACTCAGTTTATATTGACATCGCATTTGAGAAAAGCATGAGTCAATCTATTCCTCCATCCAGGAGTAAAAACAGCGGAATAGAGGATATTTGTACATTCTGAAAAGAAGTTATCACAGATTGATGGTCTGACACAATTGGTGAAAATATATTTTCAACCACAATGTTCAGTCTCTGTCCTTGCAGCATAATCAATTGATTAATCAATATGGAATCACCTGCTTGTTATACTTTGTATACACCTGCTTAGCGTTTTTTACTGTTATTGACGATAATTTTTAATTAGTTTGTCATTCATTCAAATAGTTGTCATCATGAATTCATCATGACGTATACTGATTCTCGTTTTTCGTAAATTTCCATTGATTTAGATAGTTTTAATTCAATGGTATACATTGTTTGTTGACCAGACGCTGTTTGTATCCAACGATATATATTCTTTGGTGGCCTTCCGGAAAATTTGAGGGATTGATTGTTCAATAAATTTCTGCAAGAGTACATTTATAGATGTTTACCTAAACGTATGCTAAAACATATCTCTGAACATATATAAGTATTAAACGTCTGTTCTTGAATGCGTTCGTAGAATTTGTCTACATTTCCTCAATGAAAATTACAATTGCATCATTTTCAATAGAATTGATATGTTAAATGGATAGATAAATCAATACAGAAGTGACTGCATTGGAAATAATCATAAACATGTATGTTTTTTGTGTGAGCGTATGAGTGTGTGTGAGGAGCGATGTGGTGTCGAAACGAATTTACACAGATAATAAAGTAAAAAGTTCAAAAAATATACACGTGAAGAGAGTGTTTTGAGAGGTAATTTTCAAGTTATTCTGGATATGTCCAATCGCAAGAGTGATATAACTTATCCATTCTACTAACCATTCCTCTACCATCTGACACAATATCAGAGTAATCTTTGCAAACAAGGTATGAGAGATACCAACAAAAAAGGAGATGTTAACAGACTGCAATAGTAGACAACTTGAATCGATGGATAAATAGATTGATAGATAGATAGATAGATAGATAGATAGTTAGATAGATAGATAGAGAGCATCGGAAGGTTAAGTTTGATTTTCCTTGAAAGTCTGCAGAAAATTTAGAGATTGTTGATACCATTCGTCTCTTTTTTCTACGAAAGATATTACATATGTTCTCAATTATCGATTTACCAACGTCTATTCTTCCAACTAGAATATAACAATTGCATTTTTGCATAAATTCGTGTCGACAGGTCTTTGACCAATCAACGGGACACATACCTGGAAGGAAAGCTGTCTTGAAAAGTCTAGAAAGAGTTGTGGCTGCTGTTGACAGGGATGCGAAGAGACACATTAATCTAGTTTGTACACAAACAGACATGCATGTGCGTGTGACACTTTCAATAAACCCAATTGTATTTGTCAACAAGCTTCCTGGTGTCCACAACTGCTACAAATATCCTATTGTTGATTATTTATATATAACGTGACTTTATCTTTCAACGTCGGAATCTGTGGAGGAATGGATTATTGATTATTTTGGTTTATGGAGCTTTTGTTGTCTGTCTGTTGTTTGTTACCTGGTCGTCTCTGGGCAAGAAACACACGAAAAAACATATACACGCGCATAAATATCCACATAAACATATAAACACATTCATATATATATATATATATATATATATATATATATATATATATATATATATATATATATATATATGTACACAAATTAATATGAATCCACACGCATCCATGTACACATACATACACAGGGACATGTGTACACAGATAGACACCCGTAAGTAAGATAAGTTTTGTGTTGTTCCATCCAATCAGTTTTAAATAGATATACAGCGTCGTGTATGTCATACGTACACATATATGTACCTATGCATAAAAACATACACATAAATAAACATGCACATAAACAAATGAGCACATACACATACATATGAATACATGAGTACATGTGTACACTCATACAACAGTGCTTGTAAAAGGCTTATTGAGTTTTGTATTTATTCGAAACTGATTGGATGGAATGTGACAAAACTTACCCTACTCGACAGAAATCATTAAATGTTCAAAATCGATACAAAACTCTGAACATTGATTGGAAGGTCAAAGTTGATACCAAATTTGATGCAATGTCGATGTGTACATATATCTTGAGCCAGGTTGTAATTATTAATCGTGCCTTGTGTTGAAGACTGCAGCACAAAAAATGGAAAAAAAAGGAGAGTTATGAAACAAACCTTTATGTCTGTTGAAATGATAGGCTCAAAAAGCATCTATCCAATAAATAAGTCAGTCAGGTTTTTGTAAAAACGTAACAATATTCTTACTTCAATTAAAGAACCCATAAATGGTTTTCTTTAAGGTTTCTCAGTTTTGTTAAGAATATCGATTTTAATGAGTGATTAACAGCATAAGGAGATTGATTATCAAAAGATCCTTTTTAAGATGTAATTTCGAAAGTCAAAGAATTCAAAGATTTCTTCAGTGAGATAAATTTCGTATTTGGATAAATATTTCCTTTGACGTCGGATGATTCTGTCTTCATTCACATGAACCAATGTGATTATTTGTCGAAATTCCATAGCGTTTGGATTTCAGGAAGATGCACGAGTGTAGGTAACAAATTTGGGAACTCGTATGAAATGGCCTCCGGTTTGAAAGGGTGGTTTGATTCGTGAATCGGTTAATGTGTTGGAAAATATTAATTGTATAGAATCAGATGCATAGAAATAATATAACCATGCGTCCTTTACTTACCATCATTCAACTTCAAAGACTCCATATAATAGCTGACATCCAACTTCCATAAAAGACACCAAATACTTGCTGTAATTCAACTTCCAATAAAAGACACCATATACAAATTGCCTTCCAACTTCCAATGAAAGACACTAATACTCATGACATGAAAAGTAGAATATGGTAAAAGTATGTTTCCTCTTTGTGGATCAGCCCTACTGAGAAAGAAATACATTGTTTTTTTTTTTTTTTTTTCTCTCTTACTTTTTGTCCTGGTCAAACTGAATCTGTGTTAGACATGCACCATATGTGAGATTTGATGAATCTGTATAGAAGTTTTAAGGTTTATCACGGTCCTGGTAAGCCAACATCGAAGCTTCAGTTAATTTATCCTTTAAAAATCTTACGTTAATCGACAACCTTCGATTCACTTGAATCTAACTTATTTTCTCGTTAATTACTTAAGGGTTCATCAATCTTAGAAGAAAATGGAATGATTTGTCTGTAATCAGAACCTTTTCCGATAAAACTACGCACGTTTCGTACAGTTTTGGGAGTTGCAAGTGAACAGATTGCTTTTATCTTATCATTATCTGGTTGGATGCCATCACTACTGATGGTATATCATCAGTAATGCTCCTCTCCTATGGAGAATTCAATTGATTTTAGCTTGAGACTGCATTTGTGGAACTACTATTTGTCATAAATGGTCTTCTTTTGACGAAGAGAGAATTAGAATACTATATAAGTAAGGTAATGTATATCTATCCATCCCTCAGAATACTACTGATATTAACCCTGGAAAAATATGGGATGCATTAGTTAACCCAAAGGGCATAGCGTTGAAATAGAATAGTCCCTTCATGTCAAGTGAACACTGTTATTCCTTTATTATATTTGTGAGTTTCCGGCTGCCAGAACCTAAATTTCAAGCCTAATTTAGGAAAAATAAGGAGTTTGCAGAAACATTGATTTTCCTTTCTAGGTATTTGGTTTTACAATCATAAACTTCGATGCTTAGGGCCAATAACTGAATATTTTTATTTCGGATTGGGGGCTTGAACAGATATTCCAAAGGCTTATGATCACAGAAAAAGACAAATGATGATGTACTGATGATAATTTAAGAAAATGATAATTTGGCATCTGGTCGAGTTGGTGTAGACAGGGCTATATGATGGGGAGGGCAGTGGTAGAATCATCTGGAAGAGAGGGTGGCGGTAGAATGGTCTCATGGAGAGGGTGGTTGAGGAAGCATGTAGTGGAGAGGGTGGCAGAATCAACAGGTACGAGAATATAGGGTTGAGATAGATGTTGGAGGGTGGTGCTTGATTATTGAGAGCCCGATGGAGGGGGCTGATATGGGAGAAGGTGGTTGTGAATGCAAATGGTCAAGCATGGGTGAAAGTGGGGAATTCTGATTGATGAGTCAGTCAAGACTTTCCTTTGTTTGAAACTTTGACCAATCAACAAAGGGCAAAAAATTGACATCCAATTAAACACCAAGATTTATCTGTTAATTTACACGATTCAATCCCTCAACTAAGATATTCGTCTGCAGAAACTGTAAACACTAGACATTCGAGACAATGTTAAATCAGTTTGTATAGATACGGCTTTATTCAGATTTCATTAGATTTACTTTCTGACCTTTGACGATTTTGCTCTGTAATTTCTGCCTGTCTATGCAATATTCATTTGTTCATTATAGAAGTACGTTGCATGAAATTTCAACAGAACAATACATAGTACTTTAGTAAGAAATTTGATTTCGTAGAATTCCATTATATGAATACATTATGAGAAGACTTTCCTATTCTAATGCATGTAAGAGATTTTACAAGATGACTGCCATGCTTTTTATTTCATTTCAGAAATACCTGATAAAAAAGCTTATTGTAGAAATGCATTTTGAATTATGTTAATACAGAAAGGCATCCCAAATGACTTCATGATAGAAATGCAGTTAAAATATATTTGATATAGAACTACATCGTGAATGATTTCATAATTAACATGTATTATAAAATGTTTATAAAAATTGAAATGCAATGTGAATGATTTAACTATGTAGATGCATTTAGAAGTTTAATTCTTATACGATTGTATTTCAACTGATTTTAGTGGAGTATTTTATTTGATTCTTAGCTTTTAAGACGTTTCTCTGTCATTTCCAAACGTCTATCTATGAAATGTTTAGGAAAGGATGGGAAAAATGAATGAATAGAAATACTACACACACACTCACACACACACACACACACACACACAGACACACACACACACACACACACACACACATACACACATACGCATACACTCAGGGACTATTGGACTATTTGAATTCCTTTTGATACATTGGTTTTGTATTTGATCTTTCTGCTGACCAGTTGGAGGAAAATATTTGTATTAGTGTTTTGTCATCTGAATACTAAACCCTTATCAATCTCACTTTCGATTTCACAAAAATGATTTCAACTTTGATATGGGGACATCTCCTTTTTCGCCGATGAAAATAGCGAATTTAGAAAAGCAATAACTTTGCATCATCCTAACTTCTCCAAATCATGTTTTTGCAAGTTATTATTTTCCCCATTTGACGTTGGACAACAGCAGTAAAGCGTCTTTCAAAACATATAACATGAATAAGTATAATTCAGTTTCCAAACTTTTTTATGTCCATATCGTGCGTCTATGTGATGGGGTGTACGTTGAATTGGTGTTTTTTTTATGTTAATGCTCTATTTTCAAATAGTGAGGGAAACAAATTTATATATATATATATATATATATATATATACACACACACATATATATATACACGTACATATATATATATATATATATATATATATATATATACACACACACACACACATATATATATATATATGTATGTATATATATATATATAAATATATATATATATATATCTTATGTTCTTATTCCTCTTTCCCTTCCTATATTTATTTCACCAAAATTGAAGAATTTCTTTGATGCAAAATTGCACTGTCTTCCACACTTGTAGTAGCACAAAATATGTTTTGGGTCAAATCCATTGGTTTACAGGAGAGTCTTCCTTCATTTTCTCCATTATTCTATCAATTTTTCATATTTCTGCTTGAAAATTCTTCTGTTTTTTTTTTCTTCTTTTTTATCGTTTTTCCATGTTCTCGTTAACTAAAAAAAATCCAGTCTTCATTTCTCTTTTTTTTTTTTTGCATTGTTCCGATGTTTCGTTATTCAATAATATTTTTTCTCATGTGTACATACACATATATATATACATATATATGTGTTTGTGTCTTTATGTGCGTGTATTTTTCAGTGTGTTTGTGTACATTCACTTGCATGTATGTATATTCCAGTTTGGGTTCATAATTTTCCAATTTTCTTTCCACTGAATTTTCATTCAAAAAGAAGCTTCAAACACTTTTATCGGAATCGTGATAAATATAAGTTCCGACCGATATTGAAAGAAAACCTAACGTTGTAAACAAGAGCCATGAACGTAAAAACGATTTATTATCAACAGATTTTACTTCAACTGGAAACATTCCCGTTTATATATCAGGTTAAATACTGGTGAGCATAACTAAATTGTATTTATTAACGAAAGCATTTCAATACGTAAATATGATACATATGAACAAACACGAATCCATAATTGAGCCTGATTTTGAATTGAGACCTAATCACCTATCAATGAAAATACATTCATACTGGTCCGGGAAATAAACTGGAAAAAAAAGAGGAAAAATCAAGATATAACCTCATAAAATTACACCTATATCCATATGTGGACATGTTTGTCCAAAAATACATGTCCCAATGTAGACCTGCTTGTGTATGAATTTAAAAAAACAAAACCATACGCAGACGTACTCTCTCAAGAACTGAAAGTTTGAAAGACGTATAGTGACTTATGAATGAAAATATACACAGTAAAACCTCTCTGGTTGGCATTCAGATGGTACTTCAGATGTTCGGATCGTTTTTCCTGGCAGTTTTCTGATCAAAGTTCAAACAAATGAGAGACATAGGATGTTTGATTGACGTTTTTTTTTTTTTTTTTTACGTTTATTCAAATGAAATCTTTCTCGTCTCTCTGGAACGAAATCAACCGTTGGGCATCAACAAACCCATTCAATGATATTCTTGCCCGTGCCTAATGTCCGTGGATTTTGCAACCCTGTGTCGTCAGATTTTGAATGACTACGTTCATTTATTTAGAAAACTTTGTAGGAATTCAGGAAGGGTTGAAGAGTTTTCGATTTTGTTTATTCATTCATTCAAGTGAATGTCAGTTTTAGATACTGCAATAGGCAACTGGCCTTATTCATGGGAAGGTTTTGCATGTTTTACGTCTTTGTGATGGATTTATTTATTTACTTTTGGTAATGAAAGAAATAAATGTTGCAATTATGGAAGGTTTCTGGTCAGATGAACCAGTTTGAAGTAGAAGGTAAAGTGAAGAGAAACAAAAAAGAAAGAAAAAAGAAAGAATGAGGCTATTTCTTGGGAATATTTCATGGTTATTACTTTCCAAATAGGAGCCAGGTGTAGAGAAACAAGATTTAAGATTTGAGCAAAAAACAAAAATGAAAGAAAAAGGCAAAGAAAAGGGTGAGGCAGAAAGAAAGGAAGGAAAAGTAAAAAGCGAAAGAAATAAACAAACGATAAAAATGAAATAAACAGAGGAAAGAAAAGAAAGACAAGGAACAGAAAAAAAGAAAAAGGAGAGAACGGAATTTCAAAGGAAGAAACAGAATAAAAGGAATTGGAAAAAAAAAGATAAATAGTAGAAAGAAGTCAAATTTCAGTTCAAATACCGAAAGATCCATTACTCTTTCCATTACGACTTCATCTCTTATAGATTTGTCTTTTTGAATAAAAGGTTTCTGTGTGAAACATCATTCAATATATACACCAACGAATGGATAAATGAAAAGGAATGGTTTTGCCAATTCGATCCCTCTGTCAGGGGTGGGGGACTCCATTCTTCCCCCCAAGGAAATTTATTTCAAAGGAAAACAAGTTGACAGCCAAAATATACCTAAAATCAATGCACATTTCCCATTCAATACAGCCTCATTATTTTCCATTGAACGCTTTTAAATTGGATCCGGATATTTTTTATATTGAATCAATCCCTACAGGGTGTCGTCAACTGAATTCTATCGATATTGAAATTCACTTGGTCCAAAAAATGACTGTTTCAAGATGGAAAAAAAGATCCATGCTCTTTCTTGGTCCATACCAATGTCTTTTCATAAATCATACCAGGTCTGTTTGGAAAGTATAAAACCATGGAATATTAACCACGAAATAGCCTTCTTAGGGCAATGTTACCTATGTTTCTTCCATGTACTGAACTTGGGACTTCGAACACTTATCCGAGAGTAATATCCCTTTTTCAAAACAATCTGAAAATCATCTTTCTAAAGAGCTATCAGCTGCCTTGACACGTCTTCCTCAATCTTGCAGGTATGAAACCCCTTTTCCCTGTCCTCAGCGAAGAACCTGAAGTCGTAAAGAACGACAACTCTAGAGCACAGCGTGCTGACGGACAGGTGCCGTGTGATGTTCTGCAATAAGAAACCTGAACAAGACATAAAAACTCAATGGCATCTTGCTGTCGACTGAGAAACCCCACAGGATATTGATCACATATGCACATTAAGTATCCCGCTCGGATGCATTGTCATATTTTCATCAATGCTATGAAGCCAGTTCTCGATATATTCAAAATGGATGAATCTTTACCAGACAGACATCGTAAAATTTAAAACTTTTTCCTTTTTTTTCTCTACTTATTCACTTTCTTTATCTTCCTTTTTCACGAGTCCCCTCTTCTCTTAAACATATAATTAAGAGTAATACCCCCACCAGTCTGTTAGCATGGCGAGTCCGTTCCGCTTGATGCTCAACTATTTCCGTTTAGCAAACTTTGCTGCTGTAGTCTTGTACCAGGTGAATACAACACTAAAGGAGGTTCAAATCGTAGCATATGTCAGAATCCTGCTTGTTAGTATTGCTAGCTTTTTGTTCATTAAGCGTGCCCACGAGTGTAGCCTTGTGACAGACTAGAGTAAATACAGGAAATACACACTTATTTATCATTTTATTCCTTTTCTTTTTCTTCTCATAGCTTCTTTTATGACGTTCCTCTTTTTCAGAGGGTTCTCAGACCCCCAAAATGATTATGATAGCATGTTAGCCTAAATTGTCAAATGTTTGAGTTAAAGATGTACTGGGCACTCAGACGTAAGAGAGGGAGGCAAAAAGTGTATGCACTGCCTCTATAAAAGCCCGCTGCAAAACAAAGCTAGACTTTATTTTTGCTTCAATAATTCCATCGTAAGACTGATAAAATATGTATGTAATTGCATGTGTGTGTGTGTGGTTCACATACAATCATTCGTGTACTCATACGTATTTATGTGAATATCTGCTCACTTCATACATATGTGAAATTATACACATGTTATATTGTAATGTATGGATGAAAATAAGAACATTCAACGTTATCCTTGCAACACATAGATTATTGGAGATCTGTCAGAAGACATGATACGGAGAGAATACAACTAAGTAGGTTTTGAATAAGATCGAATTAAATCGAGCACTCTTGAGATTTGTTCGGGTTTAAAGATGATTGGTATCTTTTCTGCAGAATTATTAACAAAGAATGACAGCTTATTATCAGTAATTGAGGAAGTCACATACTCACACACACGTGCACACAATGGTACACACACATGTATCTGACAAAGATGGAAGACGAAATGTTCTTTTCCTGGGGCTTAGTAAAGACTGTATGAGGGCCAGTTGTCAATTCAGAAACCATTTAAGTAACATTTAAATGAATAGATTTATCGATGGATAATTAGATACATAGCAATGATTTTGGTTTAAACAATTTCAAACAAACCATTGATACCAGAACCTGCAATAATTGAGAGTTTCAAAGGGCTTTGGTGTAAGCCTGAAATCGAGAATTGACTGCCTTGTGGGGCTCTAGATATTCAACTATACCACTTTTTATCCATGGCTTGGAGAGAGAGGAGAAGGATCTAGACATTTCCCAGGATTATTAGTGAAAGGTGAACACTAACTGTCCGAGCCGAAGTTTGAATACAGTTGAACGGTTCTATTGTCCGTGACCTTAATCATCTTGCATCCAACTTCTTTGGAAAGGACGAAGATAATATAACTTCTTAAAGCTTTTATAAAATCAGAGTGTTGTATTCTAATACCTCACCTTATTTTGTCTGAGATTTTGTCTGAGATTTATCAAAGCAAATTATTTAACAAATTGTTGTAGTTTAAGCTTCATTTGACAAGGAACTACGGCAGTATGGGACAAGTTATTGAGGTTTATTATCTAAGTAGACCGAACTGTTATAGTTTGGAATTTTTCGACAAAGGACAATGACAGAATGGGTGACGCACTGAGGATTTATTGCCACAATTGTCTTAGTTTGAGATTTATTCGCTATTCCACTATTTACTTATGTGGGACACTGTATATCGATCTGATACGCTCATCTGCTTATCCTGATACTATTTTGCAAAACTTGTATTGCAGACTTATATGGTATTGCTCTCATGAGTCATCAGCGCAGTTACACCAGTTACATCAGAAATAGAATGCCTTAGGCTTCATATATATATTTTTTCATGTATATATATATATATATATATATATATATATATATATATATATATATATGTATATATATATATATATATATATATATATATATATATATATATATATATATATATATATATATATACATAGCACTGAATGTATTTTGAACATCTCCAAATTCATGTCATTTCTGTCAATTTTTTCTCAATATCATCGTTGTAAGTTTTGTATTTTTCAATGGGTTTTATGTTTTATCCAGAATGATACAGTATTGCACTATGTGTGAATTTTCTTTGTTAGAATCATCATTTTTATACCATGTTACCGTTTCGGAGATTTATAAACAAAACAGTTATATTCAATATTGACCCCCAGCAGTGTTGATCAAAGATTTAAGCTATGAATTTGACACATAGCGTTATTTTTTTTTTTTTAGGGACCACGTCATAATACATTTTGTTTGATAATCTATATAATGTATCATAGTGATGTTTTGTATTTGGAGATTATTTCATTCTACACTTCATTTGATTTTTCGACATAAGGCGTACTAATGTATTTGACAATCAAAGATCAAGAAGCATAAGAACAGATGTGTATCGTTGTTTGTGTCACATCCATTGAGTGATCACCCATGTGAACTTCAACTCAAACACACACACACATCAATTCTCGACAGCGATAATAACTATTTAGATTGCTGAAACTGAAACTACATCTGTTTGTCTGTTTCTTTGTTTTAGACTCTCTATGGATACGCAAAATAATCTGGTAACCAACACGTACAAACACAGAGACATATATGACTGTATGCGATTTTCGATTGTACGCAGGTGAGCGTTTGTGGCTTTATGTGTGTGCAGATACGTGAGCATGTGTATGTACAGATATCAGTATTTGTAGTGGATGGGTGTCAAACATTTGAGAAAAATTGAAAGATCCTTTCAGAAGAATCGCCATCAAGAGAATAAAATAATTTTCTCTGTATTTGCTAAATTTGTTGAAAAATATTCTGTCCTGCACGGACTTTTGTTTTATCTAATCTTCTCAATAAATATGAAATGTTGAACTAAATTATGTATGGCTGCCATGAAAGGATAAAAATGATTTATACTGTAGACGCAAAGATTTACAATATCTTTGTATGCTTCTAATCTTTACGACTTTTGCAATGCAACATAGTTAAGTATTCATCATCGACATTGATTTGTAGCCCAAAACTCACAACAGAAGTAACAGCTCTTTACAGCTAATACTGCTTTGTCTATAGCAATGGTAGGCTAGTTCTGTGGAGTGCTCTCTTACGCATACTTCTCCTTCACAAACCATCGTGCTATCGTAAATCCTTATTTTTATTCTGTGAGAAAAATGTTACTTTTTTTCATACTCCTACTCTAGTTAATAATGTTGATGACAACAATATTAAAACTAATACTAAACAGAAACACATAGAGCTATAGTGAAGAACTTCTTGGTGTGAACATGTTGCACACATGCATTAGCCAAGTTATCATTTCCCACTTTTTTTTTAGGGAACATTTTTTAAAGTCAAAAGGTATCGTGCATTTTTGCTTGTATTATCCTGTTCGATTCAACATTCAATTCTGTGGGGAAAGACGTGAAATAGCCAAAGCCTTCAATGAAAATCTATAGAATTCATGAACAATACTTATTGTTCGAAATGTATGAAAAAAAGATCAGTCTGCGTGATAAGCAATGAATATAGTGGAAATAATCCACACGTTACGAAACTTTGAGAAACAAAGAAAAAAACAGCAAATAAAATACATTTCTTGATGTACTTAAGGATTGGTTCTTTAAATGTTGAAGTTCCATCCAGAAAGTATTTCAAACCAAAACACAAATAGCAGATTCTTAAACTGTTGTTTTAAACGTTACTGTGTTATCCCGTGACAAGGGTTAGTGTTAACTTTACTTGGTTATTTTGACCCTAGCAACACTTTTTGTTGAAGATGTGCAGTGTCCATCTGAGTACAATCATGAAATTATAACTTGTGAGTGTTATTATAACTCTCCAATAATTGTTATTATATTCACTCCAATACAATTGTTTACAAGTTCTGGTTATTGATAAAATTAAATATCAGTAGAGCGCTGGTTTAAGTTTATGAAGAAAAGTATCCCATGTCTGGGTCTGCCCCCCAATCTAACAGCTAAGCACATGCCTGGGCTAGAGTACCTCTCTCCAACTACATTTCAGCAGCATATAGCATTGAGCTGCAATTTATGGCGGTTTCGCCTACTCTTCTGGTCGATTGAATTTGTTGTTATTCATGGAATTGGATATGTATGAGGTAACAATCTATGCATGGACAAATTTGGCAGCTATGTGACTAATGGAAATGTGGTTGATTCATCTCTCAATTTTGATTGGAAAAGAGCACTGCCATATTGATCTCGTTTCCGTCAGCATGGAAACATTTGATCGAATTGTGATGATGTGCAGAATCACCGTTGTCATTATTTTGATTGAAATATAAAGGACTTCAATGATTATATGTTTATGTGTCCTTCAGCCAACAAACAGGTCATCTAGTGACTCTCTCACTTGTTACATGAACACTTTTCAAAGATTTAGTTTAATGTTGATATGAGTAGATCTATCAATTCGAAAGAAAGTTGGATTTCTGTTGTGAATTCCTACTTCTAACTTGGGATGCCAACGTGAATCCCTATATCCCTATAAATTCTATAAAACCCATTAATTTATAGCAAGATCGAAATGCATCTACTTTTCAGAGAGTACAGATACGTCTGAAAAAAGAGCCGTGGACGAGAATACATTCCGTTTAAGCGTTGATGTAACGTCTTATACACCCACTGACTGAAAGAGACTAATTTATCTTTTAAATGTGAAATAATATTGGAGAAAATAGTAAGAAAGGACGTTTAATCACAAGCTTAACCCCAGATGAGTGTAACTCTTCCTCTTCCCTAATTTTGTCTGTGGTTACTACACTCTTCTGTCTAAATAAATATCATTACACTTTCCGTTGTTTTTTCAGTTTTAATTGTCACCTTCCGTTAATCAGATATCACAATTTAAAGATATTCCAAATGGTTAATGTTCTATCTAACGCTTTATCTTGTTACAAGACCTCTCCATCAATATTCTATATCATCCATTCGTGTTTTAATGAAAGTAAAAATGCACTTCAGAAGCATAAAAAAAAGGTTTGTTCAGTTTATAAAGAAAATAGTGTGATTGATCGATTGTGGACAAAATATTATCTGATGCTTTGTGCTGGATGTGTTTGTTCAACGATGCTTTACGGTTGAGTAGACCAGCTGAGGATGAAAGCAATCAAATCAGAACATTATTTGAGAATAACAAATGCTTTAGGGTTAAATAGGTGAAGAATACATTCAAAATATCAAAAACAAGCGAGGGAAATAATTCACTGTAGATTTGATGTGTGGCTTCTACGAAAAGAATAATTACTACAACATTTCTTTCTATATATATATGAATAGATTCATAGATATAAGATTTTCTATTCTAAATTTATCGATAGATGAATTTATCCCTTAAAAGGTTTCCTCGTAAAATATTCTAAAAACTGAAACACGTTTCCTCGACATGAATTCTTGCAAAACCAAATTGAAACACTGCCAGTTTGATCGTAAAATAATTTTATATATTTGGAAGATTATCCTTTGGAAAATTTGAATCATTTTTCTTCTTTCATGGAAGAAACTGTTATCGTCAAAACTTCGCTTAGAATCATAAAATTTGAAACTGCAAAATGAAGTTGGAATATTCCCCACTTTGAAAACTATTGTTTTTCGTTAAAATGTCTTGTAGAAATATGGTAAGTATGGAAGAATGAATATTTTTCAAGGAATATTTTTTATAGATTTTAATTAAAACTGAATTTCTTTTTAATGCTTCTAGATCATTTTCTCTTCTTCTTTTTCTCTCAACGTACAAAGGGTGTTATTTGATAAGAACAGTGATTTAGTAATTGGGAACATCAGAAATCCATCTATATTCATTATTCTTTGTAGATTTATTAGAAATTTTGTTTACGATATGAGATAAATCAGGCATGTATGGAGGCCACAATATGCAATAACTAGATCTTTTATCTCGAACATATGCAGGTTTTGAAATGCCATGTCTTTTATAAATGGATACTAGAGATGAGCTAGTCTATCAGTTAATTCCTAGCTGTTCTGTAATGTTCGAACTTATATTGATGTAGACTATCTTTACAGAGAAACAAGTTTAACCTGCAGTGGGAGCCCTACACTCAAGACTTTGATGTGAGATAATTTTCGGTTGACAAGTCTTGCAAAGTATTTCTACTATGCATTGAGTTAGATTTTCTCTGTAACATTAGAGCCAAGAGTATGATGTATTGTTTTCTCTGTAAGATTACAACAAAAGGTATGATGAATTGTTCTATTTTTAACATTAGAACCAAAGGTATGATGTGTTGTTTTATTTTTATCATTAGAATCAAAGGTATGATGTGTTGTTTTTTATGTAACATTAGAACTAAAGTTATGACGCATTGTTTCTCTGTAAGAAAACAACCAAAGGTATGATGAATTGTTTTATTTTTAACATTAAAACCAAAGGTATGATATATTGTTTTCTCGGTAACATTAGAGCCAAAGGTATGATGTATTGTTTTCTCTGTAAGTTTACAACCAAAGGTATGATGAATTGTAGTTTTTTTTTAACATTAGAACCAAAGGTATGATGTATTGTTTTTTATGTAACATTAGAACTAAAGTTATGACGTATTGTTTCTCTGTAAGAAAACAACCAAAGGTATGATGAATTGTTTTATTTTTAACATTAAAACCAAAGGTATGATATATTGTTTTCTCGGTAACATTAGAGCCAAAGGTATGATGTATTGTTTTCTCTGTAAGTTTACAACCAAAGGTATGATGAATTGTTGTTTTTTTTTAACATTAGAACCAAAGGTATGATGTATTGTTTTTTATGTAACATTAGAACTAAAGTTATGACGTATTGTTTCTCTGTAAGAAAACAACCGAAGGTATGATGAATTGTTTTATTTTTAACATTAAAACCAAAGGTATGATGTATTGTTTTCTCGGTAACATTAGAGCCAAAGGTATGATGCATTGTTTTCTCTGTGAGATTACAACCAAAGGTATGATGAACTGTTTTATTTTAAACATTAGAACCAAAGGTATGATCTATTGTTTTCTCTGTAACATTAGAACCAAAAGTTTGATGTATTGTTTCCTCTGTAAGATTACAACCGAAGGTATGATGTATTGTTTTTCTCTTTGCTTTTAGAACCAAATGTAAGATGAATTGTTTTATTCTTAATATTAAAATCAAAGGTATGATGTATTGATTTTTTTCTGTAACATTAGAACCAAAGGTATGAAGTATCGTTTTTCTCTTTAATAATAGAACCAGAGGTATGATGAATTGGTTCATTTTTAACATTAGAACCCATGGTATGATTTGTTGTTATTTATGTAACATTAAAAGCGAAGGTAGGATGTATTGTTTTTCTCTTTGCTTTTAGAACCAAATGTATGATGAAGTGTTTTATTTTTAATATTAAAATGAAAGGTATGATGTATTGATTTTTTTTCTGTAACATTAGAACCAAAGGTATGAAGTATCGTTTTTCTCTTTAATAATAGAACAAGAGGTATGATGAATCGGTTTATTTTTAACATTAGAACCCATGGTATGATTTGTTGTTATTTATGTAACATTAAAAGCGAAGGTAGGATGTATTGTTTTTCTCTTTGCTTTTAGAACCAAATGTATGATGAAGTGTTTTATTTTCAACATTCGAACCAAAAGTATGATCGATTGTTTGTCTCTTTGATAATAGATCTAAAGTGATGAAGAATTGTTTTTTTTTAACATTAGAACCAAAGTTATGATGGTTTTTTTTTTCATTAAATAAGAACCAAATGTATGATGTATTGTTTTAATTTTAACATTAGAACCAAAAGTAAGATGAACTGTTCTATTTTTGAGATTAGAACAGAAGGTATGATGTATTGTTTTCTCTGTAATTTTAGAACCAAAGGTATGGTGTATTGTTTTTCACTTCGACATGAGAACCAAAGGTATCATGTATTGGTTTTTTTAACACTAGAACCAAAAGTATGATGTATTGTTTTCTCTGAATGATTACAACCAAAGATATGATGAATTATTTTATTTGTAACATCAGAACCAAGGGTATCATGTACTGTTTTCTCTTTAACATTAGAACTAAAGATGTGATGTATTGTTTCTTTCTGTAACATCAGAACCAAAGGTATGATGTATTGATGTTATTGTTATTTTTGACTTAAGAACATGATAAGTCCTTTTGTTGACCTTCCTTTCCAATTTAAGTCAATGTCTTCTACAATCATGGTCTTTCGAAACTGCAAGCTGTGCCTTTCCACCATAGCCTGTCGCCTTTCAGATTTCCAAGAAGCCAAATTAGAGGTGTGGTCCAAGTTGCAACTCACTTTCCCATTAATTGGTTACCAAACTCACATTTCCCGCCTTTTTCCCCCATCTTGTTTGAACTGATCAGAATATATTTTGTGACGGGAACAGGTAAGTGATCTTTTGCTTGTACATCAGACGAAAGCACAATGTATGAAGTCATTTTTCCGATACATGTGCTCAATATGAATTGTGCCACCCTCATGTAGACTAATAAATACAAGTACACGACACTATTCAGCTCTACATCTGTGCCGGATTATCCGTCTTGCCCAACAAGAAGAGGTTTCCAGATAATCATTCGATAAGACAAAACTGATTTTCTAATTATGAATGCCTATTTCATATGTTCAAAGAATTAGGTATATCTGAAACTTGGTCAAATTCTGATTATTCAAATGTTCAATATATGTGAGAATGAAAATGCAATGAAATAATGTAAATTATAGAGACACAGGTCTTTTAACAGATATAGTATTGGACATACAAATAATTATCAGCCCCAAACTGACAAATCATGCAATCCTTTTTATTTATACAATCAATCAGAAATATCTGAAAGAGGAAGATGGTAAGAATTACTAGTTTTTGCATGATTGACGGCTGCATCCTAAATTGAAGTGTTTCGAAAGTTACAATCTGGTCATTAGTAGTCAACAGATTTGTATTCTCTTGAGCATATAATTGATTTATCTCATATACTCTGACCGATGCCCTCACCGTGACTTCGTGTTACAGCGGTGAAAAATTCGATTTAAAACTCGTGATTTAGTCCGAATCGAATAAAGTACCAGACAATTGGTTTTGTACCTGTATATACAATATCTGGAATACGACTACCGTTGGCTTTGTCGAAGAAAATGATTCTTTGTTGGCAAACTTGTTGATACCGTGTGAGTATCCTGGATAAAAGGGTTTCGATTTCGCCAGAGTAGAGAAACAAAGGAAGAAAGAAAAGAGAGGCGGGCAGAAGAATTTTAAAGAAATCTTTCCGATTGCTTTCCTTCTTATTGACCTTTTTATTTTCTTATTCTGATCATTTTCTTTTGTCCTTTCTTTCTTTTCTTTTTATTAGCCTTTTCTTTAACCTGTTTGATTCTTTCTTTCTACTTTCTCCTGATCTTAATGTGATATTTTTGACTTCCTTCTTTCTTGTTCGTCATCTTATCTTTCTTCCTTCAAAAAACACGTTTTTCTCAACCGTTCCCATTTGGCTATTTCACAACCAAACCAATTTAATGTAAATACATTTGATTTCCCACTCATCTTTCTTTCTTTGTCAACCTCTCTTTACCCCTCCCATATATCTATTCCCTCCTCTTCCTCCTGGTTATCTCTCACTCAGAATCCCAGCTGGCAATATTACAAATAAAGACTCCCTCATCCCCGAACACCACCTGTCCATATACCCCAAAAGACCCACGAGCCATTTCCAATCATACCCAATTTCCAAATCAGATCTTTAATGAAATATTCTGTTTAACAAGATAAGGTATCGAGAGGGGAATACAGAAAACCTCTACTTTACCCCTCGACACCTGCTCTCCCTGCAAGTCTCAGATGGACATCACACAACTCGTTAACGAACCAACTGTGACATTCTCTTTGAAATTCAACGTTTATCAGAGACGGTATGTCAAGGGGTGGATATCAATTACGTGCTGTGATGGTTTTAGGGTTTATTTCATTACAGGTGGTCTCCACCGTACATATCATTATACTGCTGCGATTGGTAATGAGTTTAAAAATCTCTGCCCATTCGTCAATGTGAGAAATCCAAAACCAATTGCAGAAAAGAAATGAATGTTTTGAGTGATTCCTCGAAAGTGAATAAGCCTCGTTTCCATCTTGAACACAAAAATAAACTGAATAAACAAAGCAGTTTTTTCAAAGCCATTATGCATCCATTGTCTCTCTTTCGCGTGAAACGACGTCTTGAAATGTTGAATGATCCTCAAATACATTAGTTGTATCAGGGAAGTCGTAGTAACTCTCACAAAGGGATCTGCATAAGGCTGTGCAACACAGTTATAAATGGGCAACATAATCTTATTTTTCACTTTTTGCGGTTCATTCTTCTAATCAAACAACCATTTCATAAATATCATCCAAGCATTTTTGTTAAAATCATAAATGATGGCCGATTTAACCATAGAAGAAAAAGCTATCAAGGTTTCCTGCTTTTTTCTCATCAGATTTCGACGTAATTATACTGAATTACACAAACACACAATCATATACTGAATTATTGAAAACAATTGTTCTCATATAGAAACATGATGGCTCGTCTGACACAGCGCAACAATTCAAAATAGCTGTAGTGGAAAGATCAAACGAGTCATGAGTTCTAATGTTGCCTAGAACTTATTTTAATTCTTGATCCATGCTGGTCATTCACCGTCGTAGAGTGACTCTCTGAGTTGTTGCGATAAAAAGCAACTGAGATTAAGATGGAAGAAAATATTGTTCAAAAATCGATAATGATTGACAGTTTTGTTTTATCAAATTGACAAAATTAAAACGAGGAGATATTTTTCTGCAACTTTTCTATTAAATGATTGTACATATTCAGTATATCCAACAACAAACGTTGATTGAAGGTTGGGTGATTCAAAGCAGAAGATATGAAATATCTTTAGTGTGTGTCGTTGTCTCTGTGTGTTTGGGTGTTTATGTGTACTGGTGCGGGTGAATACTAAGTTTTACAGTGGAAAGTGCATTAGTCTTCAAAGCTGGATAAAGTTGGTTGACTAAAGTCTGTTAGAATCAATTATTCTGTATTCCAATAAATGAGATAAAGAACACAAGCAAAAACACACACATGCATTATTTACATAAGACATTATATTTATTTTTATCCTCGTCTATGTATCTTCCTTGAGACACAGACACGTACACATATTTATGTAAATATAGGATTGTTTTTTTCTGAGGTTAACTGCAATTCTTTTTTTTTTTTATTTTGCTAACCTGTATTCGCACGTGCACACACCCACACAGAGGCACACATACGCACAAATGCACACACAGACACACACACACACACACACACACATAAATGCACTGACCGAACATGATCCCACAAACTCACTCAAAGGAAACAACAATTTTTAATTCATGGTCTCATGCCTTACTTTCAATATTAAAAAATGTACTACTACACCTATTTTCCAATTGATCAGCCCCCTTTTGTATAAGTACTTAAAAAATAAAGGGTGAATTCATACATTACCCATGGGTCTGTCCTATTACCCGTACGTTACCCAGTGCAAGTGACTTAACAGTTATTGCATGGGGAAGCATGAAATATTCTACAAATAAATTTTCGATTAGTTTCAATTTATATAAAACTCTTTACAAGTAAAATAAAAATAGTGATTAAACATCTAAAAAAAAAGAAAAATCTGACAAATATGGAAAGAAAAGAAAACATGTCAAAATATTACGAAAAATATTGATAAATGTAAAACTGCTAATTTGTACATCTCTAATTTTTCTCAATTTGTGGCTTCCATACAATGTCAGGCTTCATGCAACACCAACTGGTTGGATGACTTGAGCAGAACATGTATGCTCGTATTTTCAACTACCTTATCAAACAGCGTTGTTCAACGTTTACAAATGAATTAATATAGAAATAGAATGTTGGAGTAATTTCGATGAAAATTAAAAATATAACAAAGGAATTGAAATTGAAGATCGAAAGTGAAATTTAAAACGTTAAAAATGACAAATATTGGAGGTGGGGATAAAAGGGTGTGAAAATAATACATCAAAGTATTACGAAAATTTCAATAAATCTCAGAAGTATTATTTGCACATGCTCATATCTGTCAGGACGACAAAATGGTGTCTCGTTGAAGAATCTTAGAAAGGAATGGTTTCTCCTTTTTTCGACTTTCCTGTTTTCTTTCCCTTCCTGTTAAGTGCCATCGATTTTGATTTAAGATCCTTAAGAGTCTCATCCATCATCTCCCATTTTATTTAAACAAGAATCATTTTTGTTTCTCTCATTTTGTCTTTCCATGAGAAGAAAAAAAAAATTTTTCCCGAAGTCATTTTCTAAGACATCTTATTTTTCTTATTTCGTTTTCCAACGAAAATCAACCCATAATTGTTAGGTTTTCATCTGACTTTTAGTAAGGCATCTCTGGACAGCTTGAAGGGTTTTTTTTTTAGGGACAAGTTGTTGCTGATGACGTCAGTCGCAGAAACATGTAAGTGTGAATGTTTCATCATAATCCTATAGCTTAGCAGTAGTCCCTTATTTGCCTTGAAAGAAAATGGGTAATAACAAATCAGGACAAATCAGAATTAGAGGCCAACGATATCATTTTAACTACTACCATATAACTGTCAAGAATGACGAGGTTATTCATGCGTGGATCAACACTTAAGAGTTTAAAACCTACTAAACTAGCTGATTTATTTTCAATAAATCAAGTGTCCTGATTTTGATATTTTTTTTAGATTTCATTATTCTCAAGCAATTTCAATATGAGATGATTAGACTTTAAGTGGGAATAGTTTGTATATTGTAAGTCCGGTTGTTATATCATAATAGGAAGTTAAATCAACCAATGATATGATTCAGACAATTTTTTGCTTTTCCGTATTATTCTTCATGTGCATTATATATATATATATATATATATATATATATATATATATATATGTGTGTGTGTGTGTGTGTGTGTGTGTGTGTGTGTGTTTGTGTGTGTGTGTGTGCGTGTGTTCAAAACGTTGAGAGATATATCAACGTGTAGGTTTGTAAGAATAGACAGGGAAACAGAGGGAGATGCAGGCAAACAGAGAGACAAAAGTTACACTATTTAAAGCTATTTAAAAAGTACACAACTTTTTAAACACTATGCTTTGTGAGAAACACCCTTACTGAACGAGTGCACACTGAGCAGGCTAGGGGCTACTTTGGAGAAAACTATGAAAACTGAATATCAGTCTGCATATTTCTCATGGTCATATTCCTCAAATAAGGTCTCCCTTTCGTTTGGATGTCTGGTGTTTCCTGTATGTATTTCTATGGCAATTCAGGACAGAAAATGTATGAAATTTTAGGCCAAACGAGGAAAGGAAAAAAACAAATTCTACGTGATAAATTCTGTAAACATTGTAGAAAAAAAATACCTGTCAACCAAAATCACATCAGGATAATACACATGATGAAGGCCGTGGAATAGATCGGCAAAATTATCATGTAGATAACGGAAATAACAGGAAAATATTAACATGACTAAAAATCTCCACGATTATCTTTTCCATCCTTCTGATTTTTCAATGCAGGTTTCAACGTTTAAATATGGTGTTGGCAGGGATACGTGTTTTATTCTATATATTATACCAGTGTGTAATTTCAGACTGCTCTAAGCAACCTGGAACTGGTCTTCGTGGATTGAAGACTGTCGTTTAGTCAAATTTATATTTTTTCTGTTTTAGGAGGATGCAGTGCAGCCTTTCTGTCGAGCACGGAAAATGTATTCTGTGAACGAGTTCACATTACCCCCAAAAATATTCATGATCACTACACATTGATACCCAGATGCCGTAAACCAAAGTCTTTTTTCGTACCATCTGAAAGCCTCTGAATGGCCAGGTTGCAAGCAACAAAAAATGAAATGATGAACCCCAGGCATCAGCTAGAGGTAAATGCGTCATTGTATTCATTTGCTGCATCGTCACCACAACATTGTTTACCTCTAATCCCAGTTTATCCTTTGGATACTGAATCTTTATCATCTCCAACGCTATGTGCATATGTTACTATTTGTGAAACTTCGGATAAACACAGAGAAATAAGAACAAAAGTAATTCAAAGAAATGAAAAGCCTACAGATATATAACTGATGTTTATTGAATTAACATCTTTACTGAGTATTAAAAATTATTGCTGAGGTAAAATAACAACTTTTCAAAGCCATCTGATACAAAACAAAAATTTCAAAGTTCCTGAATTTTTTTTTACGCCCAATCGATTAGAGTGAGCGACCGGTTTAATGTGTTTCTCTCTTACGTTTTATCTGAGATATCACGATGGTACATAAAAAAACGAGTGCAAATATAATTATTAGTGCTTATTTTTCAATTTTCTATGAAGAGTAATGTCGTGTGTATAGTTTTATTTATGGGTATGCATAAACTTATACACGCAGAGATTAACTTTTTTCTTTAAAGATCATGCTTGTGTACATATATACACATACAGTCATAGATACACTCATTCCAATAACATATGTTTACGTGGGGGGTGTGTGTGTGTGAGGGTGCTTGCCTTCGTTATGTAGGTACGTACTTTCTCTGTGATCTCTTTGCATTTTTATGGAGATTTTGTCGGATTATCTATGATATATTGTCCTTCTGGAGAGACGGAGACATAGAGAGAGAGAGGGAGAAAGGGAGAGACAGAGAGAGAAAGATATTTTCTTGTACCTCTGATGCTTTTTCCATCATCTATTCCCTTCAAAGGAAGAATTTAATTGATTTTATTTCGGAAGAAAGATATGGATTGGAAAGAAAGAAAAATGAGGAGAATCAAAAAGAGGACAAAAAGTAGAGAGAAAATAAAGAAAAGGAAAACGAGCCAGAGGTAGACAAAAAAAAAGAAAGAAATGAGGGGGATTAAATGGAAAAAGGAGAGCAATAAGAAAAAAGAAGCAGAAAGAAAAAAATTGATAAGAGAAAGAATCAAACAAATGGAAAAAAATGAATGAAAACAAAATATAAAAAAAGAAAGAAACTGAGAAAAAGAAGGAAGAAAAAAAAGGAAAGAAGAAATTAAAAGGAATAGGAAGGAACGAAAAGAATTACTTGATTTATGAAAAGAAAGGAACTCTCAGTTCTAAAAACCGAAAAAAACATTTTTTATCCTATTGCAACTTCTTCCCTTCTAAATTTGTCTATTTGAATGGATGATTGTGTGTGAAATACCATTTGATATATATATATACAAATGAATAAATGGAAAAAGAACGATTTTGCCACTTCTCTCTCGTGATTATGATGAGGCTCAATTTATCCTGGGGAAATCTCTTTCAAAGAAAAACTAGATAACAGCTAAAATATACCGGAAGGTCAATGCATATTAACCATTCAATAAAGCATCATTATTCACGATTGAAGGCTTTTAAATTGGATTCAGATATTTTTCTTACAAATGCACAATCCCTGCAGGACTTCGGAAACTGAATTCTGTCGATATGGAAAGCGTGCGAATGAAGAAATGGAAAGAACTATTTTTTAAAAAGGAAAAGAATGGTCACTGCTTCTTCTTGGTCGATATCAGCTTCCTTTCACCAATACTAGGTTCTTTTGGAAAGAATAAAACCAAGTGATATTAGCAACAAAAAAAAAAAGCCCGCCTAGGGCAATGACA
Source organism: Thysanoteuthis rhombus (assembly GCA_963457665.1). Classification (NCBI taxonomy): domain Eukaryota; kingdom Metazoa; phylum Mollusca; class Cephalopoda; order Oegopsida; family Thysanoteuthidae; genus Thysanoteuthis; species Thysanoteuthis major. The sequence goes on along the minus strand of OY735224.1, from coordinate 6,761,924 downwards.
CGTTAAAAGTCATAATATGGTGGGAATAAAACTCGATAGATTTGAACAAAATCAAATTAAATCTCATATTTGAAATTTGTTCGGATTTAGGAAGGATTGGTATCTTTTCTGCAGGATATTAACAAAGAATGTCGACTTAATGTCAATAACTGAGTAAGCCACACACACATACACACAAAATGCAATCACACATACACACACACACATACACAGACACAAAAACAACCATACACAAAGAGGCAATCATACACACACATATCTTACCAAATGATATTTGCCTGCAGCTTAGTAAATATGGTAAAAGAGCCAGTGGGCAGTTTTAAAACTATTTTTGGTACTTTTAGATAGATAGATAGATGGATAGATAGATAGATAGATAGATAGATAGATAGATAGATACATAGATACATAGATACATAGATACATAGATAGATAGATACATAGATAGAGAAAAAGACTTGAATAGATAGATGAGAATAGGCTAAGATATATGAGAAAGAGAGAGGGGGGAACAAGAATGATAATAGGTAAGAAAATGAGGAAACGTCCTTACAGTTAACCCGAGGAATAGCAAAAAAAAACGTGGTCAGCAATGAATTCTGTCTAAAACAATCTCAGACAAACCATGGCCGCCCGAACCTGCAACAATTGTGACTTTGACAGGGCTTGGGTGCTAGCCTGAAGTCGAAAGTGAACTGCTTTACAGGGCTCAAGGAATCAAAATAACCTGATATTTACCCATAGCTTGGAGGAGGGGAGAGATCCATGCTTTTTCCAGGGTCACTAATATCAAGTGAACACAAACTATCAAATCAGAAGTTTGAACCCAGTTGGACTCTTCCCTTCTCGGTAACGTGAACCGGTGGGCCATCGAAACTTTGAAAGGTGTACGGATAGAGAAAACTTTTTAGATTTTAATTGAAATAGAAAATTGTGTTCAAATGTTTCACTTGATTGTGTTTTCAAATCATAGCTGTATAGAAATTGAAACAATTACATCGATTTCAGGTCATTTTCAGTTTCAATTCAGTCACGTTATTTATTTTTATATATGATCGATGTCTGTCCGGAAAGTATCCAGTCATTTGATATTAACAACAGATCTGCTTACCTAATGCAATGGTGACACTGCTTATTCCTCAGGCCTCCCAAACTTTTTCTCGGGATAGTTCCTCTTTTCGGAACAGTCTGGATCGTCTCCTTCTCCATAATCTCGTACACTCTCTCAAGTTTCTCCCAGATAATCCAGAAGTGTACTTAATAATACGGACCGATAATTGGAGTAACAAACAGAAAGCGTAAAAGTTTTCATTATATAGATATACACATGAAATATAAATTCATGTTTAGATCTAACTACTTATTTGATAAAAGACTCCATGATAGCTAGATAGATAGATGAATGAATACATAAATAGATAGATAAATCTTAAGTGATTGATCATCAAGCAATTCATCTATCTTATTCCCCAAATAAGTTTTGTTTTATTGATCTTATCTATTTGTGTAGCTGTTCACAAGTTTTTAAATGACGTCTCTCCCCTGTGATTTGAGTCAATAATATTCACGAACCAGTAGAGCATTTCAAACAAAGAAAGAATAATGAAAATAACATGTTTGTCAACAACGATTTTTTTTCATTAATTCACGCTGGGTTTTTTCGTTGCCAATTATTCTTTGGTTTTTCTTTTTGTTTTATTTTGTTCAGCTCTGTCCTTCAAATACCTTTTCTCTCGGATGAGACACAAACACATCGATATAGACGATCATTTTTCAAAACAATAGAGGTTTTCAGACCGTGGATATTAAAGGAAACTCTAAAGAAGCAACTTATGACATCTTGAAAGAATACTCCCCTACTGTTCAGGAAAATGGAAAGAAGGTTGTTATAAGTGTGTATGGCCCTAAAGAAAAGACTTTGAAAGTTATTTGGCTTCCATTGCCTGAAGGTTAGATACTTTTCTGTTTGTATCAAATGACTTGATACTTTTGCATATCAATAAAGAAATTCGTTACAGTAGTAATATCAATTGCAATGGCTGGAAGAGAAACTGCGTCTGTCATGCGTACAAGGATGTGTTTGTAGAGACGTAAGTAAATGTTTGGTTGGTGTTCAACTTTCGAGAAAAATCCTTTGAGAAGAATAACCATTAATTAAGACGATGGGAATAATTTGCCTTGCCCTTTGTAAATGTGATAAAAAAATATTCTGTCCTGCATAGATCATTCCTTACGTTTTTAACGAATTGAAATGTTCAACAACTTATTATTCTATGGTTGCCTTGAAAGGCTAAAACTGTTTCGGTTATGTAGACATCAAAACTGTGCCGTATCTTCGTATGCTTTTAGACCGAAGAAAATGGACATTTCGTACTTCTTGTAATTCAGTGTAGTTGAATATTTATAATCGACATTGTTATGTAGCCCTGAAGACAAATTTCCTAATGAATGTAACAGACAAAGATATATATGAGCTGGCCCTAGGGGTTAGCTGGACGCAGTTTTGAGTTAGAGTACTGCACATGGATTGCCAAACGCATTGGTTAAACCAAAGATTCACTTGTCATGGACCTTACGGGAAAATGGTGAGAGCAAAATCCTGAGGTCACAGTTCTTTTTCTGATGGAGCTCCCGTGACAAATTTTTGATAAACAATTTTCACACAAAGTATTTTCCTTAAATGATTTTTGCAACAAAATCACGTCCAAAATTACCCCCAAATTCATATTCCTTCGACACAATTTGCAGCAACAATAATTCTGCGACAAATTTTCCATGATAGATTTTTCATGCACATAATTTCCTTTGTGCAATTTTTCCTCAAATTAATTCTTCCTAAAACGATAGTCTCTTGGTAAAACTTTCCGCAACAAATTCATGCAAGCAATTTCCTTCCATGAATTTTCTTTTCATGGAATTTTCCACTACGGTATGACGAATATTGAGTGATCAATTTGCCGTGATCCATTTTTCAGCGACGATTTTCTTTTGATTAGATCACCTGTGACGCATTTTCGTTTATTGAAATTCTACGCAATGGATTTTCTAGCTACGAATATAATACACTGATATTGTGTTATCAATATCATGAGAAGGAATAGAAAAAGTTAGAGAAGAAAACGATGAACAGGAAGAGGAAAAGGGAGAAGAACAAATAGAAGAAGAGATAAAAACTTAGGGAAAAAGAAGAGGAGAAAGAAGAAATTTGAAGAAGGTATAAAAAAAAACTTAGAGAGAAAGAGATGAGGGAGAAATGGAGTGTATATCAAAAATCTAAATTGTAATCAATAATTTCCCCCATAAAATATAAATTGAACAAAAGGCAAATATTTACAATTATAGTGAGGATAATGCAGATGAAAATACTTTCAGTTACAATACTGCTGCAATTACTAATATTGATAATAACGATATTATAACCAATTATAATTGAAAGCTCTTACAGCTTAAGTGGAGAACTTCTCGTAGGGAACGCATGGCACGCATATGATAACCAAGTCATTATATCCAAGTTTTTATTTGGGGAACATTTTTACGGACAAAAGTAACTTGGATTATTTTGCTTCTATTGTCTTGTTCAATACAACATGTATTTCTGTGTAGAATGACGTAAAATAGCGGAAGCTTCCTTTGAAAATCTATAAAATTCATGAACAATACTTATTGTTTGAAATGCATGAAATGAAATCAGTCCACGTGATAAGTACTGAGATCGCCCTTTTTGGAATCAGTGCACGTTTTACAAAACTTTCAGATACGAACAAAAGAACAATCTGTAAAACACATTGTTGGCTGTGCTTAGAGATGTAATAGTTCAGTTTCATCAAACTACAATCATAAAAAAAAATTGTGATTATTCTTATAACTCAGAATTATTCCCAGTATGGTCATTAACCTCTCGTGATAATTTAGGGTTTTGAAAAAAGTATTATATCAGCAGGTCTCTGGTTCAAGAAGTAGAGTACCCTTGTTTGCAGTTACCCTTCCCCCTTCATCCAAACGACTAAACTCGTGCCTGGGCTGAAAGGCCCCTCCCCAACTGCATTCAAACAGCATACAGCATGGAGCAGCAATTTATTGCAGGTTCACCTTCAGTCCCGATCTATATATTCTAGGGTTATTTATGGAATTGAAGATGAATGAGGTAACCGCTAATGCATGGACAAATTTGGCAGCAATGCAACTAATCGAAATTTGTTTGATTCATCCCTCAATTTTGGATGGAACAGAGCATTGCCATTTTGATCTTATTTCTGTCAGCATGGTAACATTTGTTCAAATTGTGATGAGGGGCAGAATCCCCGTTGTCATTATTATGATGGAACTCAAAGCACTAAAATGAATCACTGTTTTCTTATGTGTCCCTCAACCAAAAAACGGAGTACCTGGTAAGTCATTTTGGGCGCCTTTTGATTGACAAGTAAAATAAAAACTGTTCATAGTTCCCCTTTAATGTTAATACAAGTGATACTAGTGATTAAAAAATGAGAGTTGAATTTTTACTGTGAGCTTTTTTTAAACCTCGGAATGCCTACGTAAATTTTATATGCTTGTAAAATCTTTGAAACCAATTGTGTCATAGGAATATACGAGATCATTTACTTTTCAGAAAGCACCTAAGAGGGGTACAGATCAAACTGTATAAAGTCTCGTGGACGAGAATACATGGTGTTGAAGCATACATGTAACGTTTTATACACCAACCAAGGAAGAGAGACCCTCTATTTTTCAAATCTGAAACAAAACTGAACCGTAGGAAAAGACGTTGAATGACAAGCTTAGACCCAGATGGGTATGGCTCTGACTGTTTAAATAAACTCTCTCTGGTTACCTTGTTGCCCTGCCCTGATATATACCTCTCCCTTTCCTCTGTCCTTTCAGTCTTAATTTTGGATTAGTCTCCATCAGATGCAACGACAAGAAGAGATTCTTAATAACCATTGTTCTATCCAATACCTCGTCTTGTTATAAGACTTCTCTATCCTCATTGCAATACTTTATATCATCCAATAGTGTTTTAATAAAGGTAAAAATGCAACTTAAGTGCAAAAAAGGTTTGTTCAGTTCATAAAGAAAAGCTTTGTTGTTGATCGAAAATGTTTTAGATGATCTTTGACGTTCCATGCTGGATGTTTCACGGTTTGTTGGATCAATAACTGTTGAAAATAATCAAATCAATCCAAGACATTATTTGAGAATAATCAATGTTATTGCGTACAATAGATAGAAGATGAATACTCAATTTTAAAAACGAGCGGAGAAAACAATTTATACTAGCATTGATACGTGGCTTTTAAAAGAAATAAGTTAAGATATGTGCTAGACAACATTTCTGAGTATGGTTTGTTACTTATTTGTAAAGGAAATGCGTTTCATAACAAATTGTGCTGTGCAAAAGAAATTGTTACTTCAAAATGTTGTAGAACGCCTGACATTTTTTGACAAGCAAAACAAATCTCAACTAACTTTATCAGGGGTTGGTTTTCATCTTAGGAATGGGTGTATATTGTGGGTTTCGAAAAGAGTCCCCTGCCATCTGAAAATGCATTTTATTATATATATATATATATATATATATATATATATATATATATATATATATATGTGTGTGTGTGTGTGTGTGTGTGTGTGTGTGTAGATAGATTCATAAGAATTGTTTTTTTCCAAAATTTATCGATTGATGATTCTATTCCTGCATCGGTTTCCTTGTAAAAGATCGAAAGAACAGAAAATACGATTCTTGAATATAAATACTCAAAAAAATGATTTGGAATGCTGCAAGTTTAATAGTGAATTGAATTTACATATTTTAAGAGAGTTTGTTTTTTGTTTTTTTTTGCTAAAAATCCATTGGAATCAAAATCTCGCAGGAAATCATCAAATTTGAAACTGCAAAATAAAGTTAAATTATTCTTTCCATCAAGTACTGCTTAATCATATTCGTTGAAATGTGGAAGAAAAGAAACATACTCAATTTTATTATAAAAATATTATTTGAAATATTATTGAATCGTAGAAGTTTTAGGAATGTTTCCAAATTCTTTTTCATTCTTCCTGTTTTTGAGAGCAATTCAAAGATTACAGTGATTTAATTATCGAGAAAAATGTTTAAAAATCCATTAAAAATCGTCATATGCTAATTCAGTAGATGTTTCGTTCACAACATAGGATACATTGAATATCTTTGTAGGCTTTATCATGCAACAACCAGATTTTCTACCTTCAAAATTTGCAGATTGTCATTAAGTCTGTTTTAGCGTCTTTCGACACGTGTGAATTGTTTTAAAGATTATCAATTTTTGGAATTTCATGTCATTCTGGAATGAGTAAAAATGGTAAGTAAGTCAATCGAAATATATCTACCATCAACAAAGTTTAATCCACATATTGTACCCCATGCTGCTGGCCTTCTGCTTAAAAAATCGATACGTTGTCCAACTGTGGTGTGATATTCAGAATATCATTACAGCCGACTATTTATACGGCGTAATGATTTTGATTCACACTGGGTGCTGTATACTTGATACATGTGCAGTGTGATAATAGTTACTACAGGAGTCTAGCAGATAAACTCTACTATGTAGTAAGTTTGATTTTCATTGGGAATCCCATGGATGTGTCCTTATACCAAACTAGGATCCCCATGATGAATATCAATAGAATGGTGGGATAATACTTAACAAGCTAGTCTAGCTGACCAATAAAGATAATTAAATAATTTTATTGATTGAAATTCTCGAACAGACGAAAATAAATGTGCAGAACTTATCAGACACTTTTTTAAGAATTGAACAACAGAAAGGTGAAAATGGTTAAGATAGTAGTAGTTATTAAACTAAGGGAGATCCTTGAATGCACTCGAGCAGCGGACAAAACTTGTAAGCAACAGATGCATCTATAAATGAAACCTGAAAAAAGTGATATTGTGAATAGTAGGAACTTGAAATGTACAGCCGATCAATATAAGGTTTCATGTGTCAATTTTTTCTTTTCTGAAAAGACACTGCCCAGATCAAAAGGAATATTTTAGAAGGTAAATGTGCAAAGCACGTCCTCTGGTTTTAAGAGAAAAAGAGAGATAATGATAATATCGGTTTAGCAGGTGAAGTAACAATGTCACTACACCAAACACACACCAATGAATGGCTTAAACTGTGAAAGACCAGAAGATAGAAAGAGACAAAAACGAAATCGATTTTCCGATGACAGAGAAATTTAAAAAGAAACATTCAAAGTCTTCTTGTCAACATCAGTAAACAAATGTTAAAGATTTTTGTGAGAATGAAAATGCAATAGATTGATATAAACTATAGAGATACAGGTCTATTAATTGATATAGAATCATACCTACAGAGAACTACAAACCCAAACATTACACGTCATGCAATCTTTCTTGCTTTATTCAATTAATCAAAAAGGTTCTGCAAGAAAAAACACTGCAAGGATTTCTAGTTTTTTCATGATTGACAGTTGCAACATAGACCTATGGTGTTTAACAACTTAGTCCTTAGAAGTTGACAGATTTGAAACTCATTTTTTGGAGTATTTTCTCAAACGAATAATTCGGTTATTTCGTTTGCTTTGACCTTTACCCACTCACTGAAGAAACGTGAGATCTGAAAGGAATCGGGTCGGATCACGTGGTTTTGTCTGGATTGAATAAGTTGCCTAAGATTTGTTCTAGTACCTGCTGATACAATCTGCTGAACCTGAACCCAGAACTACTCTCGCAAACACTTGATAGTTAGCTTAGCCTTCATTAGATCCTACATCCACATGGGTCTTTTTAGTTTTGTTAGCTTTGTCAAAAAAATGGCCCTGAGTGGACAAATGCGTTCATGTTTAGTGAACTGTATCCATTTGACAATTTTACCATTAAAACTATTTTTTCTTATTTGTATTGTTATTTGTATTTGTAGACAGTTGATAGTGAGCTTAGTGTTTATTACATCTTCCATTAAGGTGGGTCTTTGAGTGATTTTAGCTTTGTCGAAAAAAATGACACCGTGTGAACTACTGCGTTCATGTCTAGAGAGCTGTTTTCATTTGACAATTTTTTTCATTCGGAACTTTGTCTTTTCTTATTCGTGCGTATCATTCTTCGGGACATGTTTTATTTGTAGCTTTCTTGCATTTCTTCTTTAACCTCCTTATTTCTACGGCTTCTTTCCTAAGATTTACAGAGTGTTATTTCTGTTTTCCTCTTAAATGCATTGTGAGGCTAATTTATTTAGGGAAAGGCAGGGTAATATTGTTTCTCATAAAGATTGCTCAAGTAATTGAGTTTCACAGAAGAAATGGTTTTCTAGCTCTGATTCTGATTCAGTTTATTGCGTATGTGTCACTCTTATCAACAACATCTTTCAAGGATTCCCTCATCATATTGATCTTCCTCCATATCCCCCTCACTGTTCTTATTTTTCTTCTGTCCCCTTCGTGTTACAATGGGTCGATCCTAAATAATCTGTTTAAGTTAGTACCAGACAGGTCTTTCAGTAGAGGAATTTCCTTCCCAGTGGAGTTTACCATAAAATATTTCAAAATAGTACATATATTATGCTGTATTACTGATACAAATACGACTTATAAAGACATATACCAAGCTCTGACTCTCCCTTACTTCTTACTAATGTCACAAAAACATTGATAATCATTTTAACTTTAGTATAAGTTTTGTTAAATTTCCAACGAAATATCAAACTTCATCCTTTCACAACGGCCAGATTAAAATCTCCACAAAAATGCTGGATTAACAAACCCTGGATTAGTGATGTTCAACTTGTGATGTAACAGTTCCACTATCTTTATTCTCTGGGTTCTTTTCAATTGTCAATGTTTTTATCACTATTAATGTAATCGTTACGACCCATCATTACTAATATTACTATCTGAGAGCCACAGTGACGACAACTTTTCCTGAGCTGGAGAACCTGGTAAGACCTGCTTACTATTGAAAATGTAAAATAAGAAACGTAGAAAAATGAGTAAATATGGAAAGAAAGGAAAACAAAAATCAAAAAGTATCGAAATATTACGAAAAAAATTGATAAATCTAAAAATACATATTAGCACACGTCTAATCCCTCTCAATATCTGGCGCCCAATGTCAGAATTCATTCAATGAAAACTCATAGGATGATGAACATAACATGTACACTTGCTCTTTCAGCCTTCTTATAAAACTGTGTTGCTCAACGTTTAAAAATGAATTAATATAGAAATGAAATGTTCGAATAATTCTGATATAGATTAAGAAGATAATAGGAGATTTGAAATTAAAGATCAAGCATATAAAATATGAAACGTTACATATGACAAATATTGAAAAGGAAATGAAAAGGTTTGAAAATAAAACATCAAAATATGAGGAAAATTTCGATAGATCTCGAAACTGTTGTTTGCACATGCTCATATCTGTCATGATGACAAAATGGCGTCACGTTGAAGAATCTTGGAAAGGAATGGTTTTGCCTTTTTCCAGCTTCTTTATCTCCTTTCCCTTCCTTTTCGATTTAAAATCCCTGAGAGTCTCATCCATCATCTTTTATCTTATGTAAACATGATTCATTCTTGCTTCTCTTATTGTTCATTCAAGGTAAAGAAATCCCATTTTCATTAGTCTTTTTTATAAGATATGCTTATTTTCTCATTTTTCCCCATCTGAACAATCCCATTACTGTTTTTGTCTTCATCAATCTTTTAGTAAGGTATCTCTCGACAGCTTAGAAGATTTCCTGGCGGAGTCAGTCGCAGATACACGTAAGAATGAGTGTTTGGTTATAACTTCAAGTTGTCTCCCTTCCGCCTTGTGCACTAAGGACGAATTGGGGAAGCAGTAATTATTCTTTCCTCTTTTTCAATGCTCTACTCTTTACAGGAGGACAACGACATCATTTATTTATACCATAACTATTTAGCCGTCAAGAATGACGGGGTTAATTATGTATGGATTGGCAGTAACGAGTCTAGAATCTTGTAAATCACCTAATTTATTTCTGATAAATCAAGTATTTTAATCCTAAATTTTTTCTTGTCTCAATCCATCTCTGGCTGGATTAATGTTTGATGATCAGACATCAAGTCCCAAGAGTGTCTATGTAGTAATTACGGTTGTTATGTCATAAAAAGAAGATTATTCAACCAATGAGAGCATTTAGATTATTTTTTGCTTCTCTGTTTCATTGAACAGAATTTAATTTATTAGATATGTTTAATTTGTTTTGTTTGAAAGAGGGAGGGGAACAGAAGAACAGGAAAATACTGATAGATAAACAGACTGACAGGCAAGAAGAGAGGCGGGCAGACAGAGATTTGTGTCTGATGCTACCCAAAGTTTGCAGTTATTCAAACACTGAACGAATAGTCTTGACGCCACGCTTCATGAGCTGTAACCTTCCTGAACCATTGCACATGAAGCAGATGAGGGACTACTTCGAAGAAAACGATGGAAACAGGGGATCAATGTTAATAATTCTCATGGAGAGAAACATCAGTATACCAAAATCATATTTCAATAGAAAGAGGCCGTACAAATGATCGGCAGAAACACAATGTTAACAACGGAAATAACAATGCAGCCATTTATCTAGAAATCTCTCCGAATATATTTTCTGTCTTTGAGATTTCTCAAAGCTTGTTTCAATGTTTCAATATGGCGTTAGTAGAGATACACATTTTTTTTTAGTTTTCGGGGAAATCACTTTTCGTTTCTTTATTTTCTATCCAATTCATTTGGACATTCATACGGAAATTCAATCAGAAAGCAAATCCAGGACAGACATTTAAATTGTTTCTGCCTTTCATCAGTAATCCAAACAAAATTTATGCAATTTCTCTACAATCAAACCCCTAAAATGGCTGATGTGAAGTTCAAAATTGTCTGAGATTACGTCAAGAAAGTCAAAATTCCAAATTATTGCAACTGAATGATATTTGGGTGGACATCTTAGCTGCTGGCAGTTAACGAAAGTATGATGATGATGTCCATACCTTCACCCACGTGTGCATTCATGTAGAAAAATATCTTCATTATATATATATATATATATAAACGATTCTATTTGTATTTATAAATCATAATCAATGCATACGTATGTGCATAAATATTTATTATTATTATTATTATTATTATTATTATTATTATTATTATTATTATTATTATTTTTTTTTTTTTTTTTGCAATCTCACACCAGTTGCCTGGTGGTAACCGCTGGAGTTTGAGTGACACCACGTCAGTGCTACAATTTGAGTTTCGAACTTTGATTTCCCTTTTCCTGTTCGATCACTATTGACAGTTAGAGTTGCAGTTCTTATATTATTATTATTATTATTATTATTATTATTATTATTATTATTATTATTATTATTATTATTATTATTATTGTGGTTGTTATCATTATTATTATTATCATTCACCAAACGATATTCGTCGACCTAGAGTCAAACATCCACGATAACGAATTATCAGCTTTACTGAACTCTACGCTGAATTGGTTCGTTACATCGCATATTCACTGTATGTGAACTAGATTATACTATTATACTGTTCAGGTATACACCAATATCTTTAGATGATTACTCATAACTATAAAAATACAAAGACTTAGGAGAGGAATTTTGGGCACTTATCACGCACACTTACTCATAAGATATTTGAACACACAGTATCCGTCTGTTAATAAAAGTTGAAAGTATCAAAATCAGAGGAACCTCATACTGATCCAAGAACAAATTCAGTAGAAGCGCAAATTATAGATTCTTCATTGTTAAACTTCTTATTATGGATATTATGTTGACGAAATTTAAAATATGATAACATCTTCTTGAATAGGGAAGATGCTGCAGGATTTCATACTCCAATTCTCTAAGCTTGAATGTGTTGTATGATGTTCTGTCATACAGCATTTCATTCACTCCATATCTGACATTGTTTTCAAACAATATAACATTTCAAATTGCCTTGAGATGATATGATATGATATGATATGGTCACCGTCAACGTCAAGGGCTCAAACCATTGTTTATGATTTGTTCACAAAAATAGTCAATAGAGATCCATTTCTAAGGACAGGTTTGGGTATCCATCGAAGTTTATCATATGGATTCATATATGCAAACTTCGGAGTATTGAACCAACGCTTTACAGTTCTCACTGTAGTAGAGGTCACTACAAATACATTGCTACGTTATCAGCCGTCTGGGAAGCGTTGTGTCCCAATTTGATATCGTGATAGAGAAATGTTCAAAATTTCTCCAGATTGAAACCATTGTTTTAAAGGATCAAAAACTTCTTATAACCATAAATTATATCTCTTTTTACATTGAATGTTTTGTCTCATCTATATTCTGTATGATGCAAAAATGTTTCCTTTCTAACGGACCGATATTTCTGGTTGTTTGGTATAATTTTCTTTTAAAAAGTAGAAACACTAAAAACAGGAAAGATTGAGAAGCAATAACCAGATTGTCTTCAGAATACGTTCGTTTTTCCATCATTTCTCTTGTAAGCAAATATTCTTTAGTGAATATCACTTTTTGTGAATTTCCAACCGATTATAAATTCTGCATCCATTTTTTAGCATCTATCTCTTCCCATACTCATAGTCTTTGCTTATTTGTTTTCTTCCTCTATCTAACCATTGTGTTTACCTTTTACTCACCGTCACTCCTCCTTGTTATCCTTTACCATTAGACACAAGATAGGAAAGATAAAACTCTCTTCTGTTCAATATTGACAAAAAAAGCAACATATCTTATTGAAAATAATCAGATTTTGTTTTGGAGATGACAACATTGCATCGTATTGAGCAAATCAGAAAAAAATAAAGTTAATGCATGAATAAGGTTTCAGACGAAAAACATGAGGCAAGATTTCTATTCATATCAATGATCATGATCATCATCATGATCCTGATTATGATGATCATCATCATCATCATCATCATCGAAAATTAGTATTTCCCAATGTTTCAATGTATCTAAAAACACAAATATGACGGGAATTAAAGATTCAATTCATCATTAATAATAATCATTAATTAATCTCCCTCACTTTCTATAACTTTGTTCAATCCATCAACAAGTGGTTCGATATTTCATTTCTGTAATTTCTTCAATTTCAACCTAAAATAAAAGAGGGATTTTCAACCCTTCCGATGACTCATCATCAAATTTATTGATTTGGTAACGCCTAAACAAATGATAGCCAGCTTGAAGATCTTTGGGAGAGTATTTTGGATGAATTTTTTTTTCCTTCTTTTTCTATTTTTTCATCTCTTTTCCTTTCCATATTGTTTTTCCTTTTATTTAAAAAAAAAATTTTTTGCTCATCTTAATTCATTTCTTTGATATAATTTTATCCTGACATTTCACTGGCGAACATTAGCAGATATAAACAAGAATTTCGTTTGCAAAGAATATAACATATATACACGCACACATATGCACACACTCATTCGTGTGCGTGTGTTTGAGAGCAAACGATTGGTCAATCATCTTCCAAGAAATCTCCTGAAACTCTTGATCCCACTGAGCAGCGTCTTACGTATATCTCTCAGCAGTAAAAGGACTTTAATCCAAATCCTTGAGAACACATTTGGAGTTCTTGCAAGATCGGATGAAAATTGTTTTGTGAGGGAAGTGGTCATAATGTTACGGCATGTCAGTATATATATATAAATATATATATATATATATATATATATATATATATATATATATATATATATATATATATATATATAACTGGAATGGAAAGCTTTATCGATGCAGACAGTGAATGCGTGGGTGGTAGCCAATATCTTCATTTTACGATTGATGGACTTTGTCAAGTTTCTTGTTCATGGATCCACTATGTACATTTATATTAAAGCGGATAACCTTTCTGAAAACTCATTTCAGCATCTCCGACGGCTTCTGTCGATAAACTTTGTTACTGTTTGTGTCGCTAGGCTACCCCTTTGAACTTTTTAACCTCTGATCTTGAATACATCTTCTGAAATTAACAGGAAAACATAATTAAGATCCATCCATTGGTTTCATGATTGCTCCACCGATTTTCTTTCACATTGTTCACTGTAGAGGCAAATACGAGGAATGTGTTGTTGAAAAGATCTATCACCCTGTCTATGAATCCAAAATGACGTGAATTATCATCTTAATACTTGGTATTTTGTCAAAACCTTTCAGTGTTTTATCACCAAAAGTTCTATTCCTGTTGATTTTACTATCCTTAAAGAGTCTCCCATAACTTTCATCATCCTTTAGGTAAATTTTATATTTAATCATAAAAAACTGGGTCAAACATTAAATAGATCAGGTTTTAGAGCTATGTTTTTCCATTGAAATTTTCAAATGACGGAAGATTTGAAAAATGAAGGAATTTCATTGTTTTGGGTCTTTGTATTGAATACATTTCATCATTACCAGCACCACTTTTGAGTTTTTTTCTGTGTCGGGTAAAAAGCGAAATACAAGTGTCTAAATGTTGTTAAATTCTTATTTCTATAACAATCAAGCCATAATTTCATAAGTATCCCCAGTAATTGTAAACAGAACCACGAAGCATGCAGAAAGAAATTGATTTAAAAGCAATGTAAATTGAAACCATCTCAACCGTTTTCTGTTGCCAGTTATCCATCAAATCTACAAAAAAAAAAGAATGAACATCAGTTTCTTACGACGGGGAAATTAGGAAGACGAAGTATCGTCTGCAAGTCTGCCATTTGAAATGACTGCATTAACAGAACCGTCATTTTTGCAGACTGTTCGATCAAAACTTCAGGAAAACATTTTTCCAACGAGGAATTATTGACCACAAATAGCTCCATTGGTATTTCATCGACTGGGCAATATATTCACTTCATATACATGAGGAAATATTTTTTGCATTTTTTGTATTGACATCTTCTCCAGGCGCCATATTGTTTCATTTTTCTTTCTCAAAGTGTGTGATGGTTTCCGCCAATAAGTCTGTTTTCAAGAACAGACATATTCCAGAAGAGAAACTTAATATTTATGACATGCACTTAGGATTGTTTATTTATGACATGCACTTAGGATTGTTTGACATGCAGTGGTTATTACATATTTGTAAGTATAAAAGATAACTGACTACAAGTGTATGAGTTATGAACATCATGATTTCCATCAATTTTTGAAAAAATGGATGAAAGTCTGTTCGATGAGGCAGGAAGATGGTGAAGAAAATGTATCGTCTGCAAACATTTTCTGTGTACCATTTCGTTTTTTTTTTCTTTTTTCTCTCCTCAAAGAATGTGAAAGGTTTTGATAATGAGTTCACTTCTTAGAAAGAAATGGTGTCATTCAAGGAAAATTGCATTTATGGCGTAGAATTGGATTCTCTAAAATGTTTGTTGATTATCACATCTTTTATAATACAAAAATGTCCGTGCAGGTGGCGTGAGGGTTAACCGTATCGTCTGGAACAGTTTGCATTCACTATACGCACTGGATGGATAGCAGAATTAACTTGGATCTCCAGCTATAGTTGGTTCTAATCAAGATTTGATTCGAACACGGAGAAAGGAGCCCCCAAAAAGTGACTTTGTTCCGGCAGTTCCTGCAGCAGAACTGATGCCAAACATATCGAGACCAGCTCCGATTTTGATTTCATCAACAAGATGGGGAGTCCGTGTACTTGGTGCCCGAATCATTAATACGTCCCAAATGAGATGCATTCACCATAGTGCACATGTCTATTCATGGTTTCAGATGACGTTTAGTCTACAAATGGCTTGAATTCAGTTTTAAGCTAAATGTTCAGTCATGATAGCATCATTTCTATTTCGTTTAGACAAAAGATGTCCATTGTCAAATTCAACAGAACGACTTCTTCTGTATGCATCGATTAAATTCGAGTGATTTCTTCCTAAAAGTCTAGACCCCCTTTGGCAGAGTGTTTCGTTTAAAGCATCCATCCCATAAGTGCAATTACTCTGTTGGGTAGCATCAGCAGCTTATTGCCCCTTCAGAACTCATGAAACATTACATGTTCAATGTGCTTCATAAACATCTATGTTTAGAAATGTGAAGTTAATAATTTGATTAGATTGTGCCCTGAGGACGTAAGTTGTTCTTTTAACACCATGCAAACATGTACTTGAATGTATTGTTATCATGTACGTATTTTAGAATACCAAAAATATTGTTCAATTCACTGCAATCAGGTTTTGTTTATTATCATGATGCAATTTGTTTTAGAAAGAACATGAAAGTAATCCCAGCTCAAAATATCCAGGGATCAAAAACATCTTACAATCTAATCCTTGGTAGAAAGGTGTAACAATCGTGTATAAAAGCAAGACGGCAAATAGTAAAGTTTATCATCAATATCGACACCTAATTCTTTTTCCGTTGTTCTCTTATACGCTTGGCCTACTATTAGTAGTAGTAGTAGTAGTAGTGGTGGTAGGAGGAGGAGGGGGAGGAAGAAGAGAAAGATGGGGAGGAGGATTTCAGCTATCATTGGATCGTGAATCCAGAAGGTTAATATTTTAATCGGTAATGAACAACAAATTACATTCAATGTTTGCATCATGGAATAAACCTATTTGTCAGTTACTCAGACGGCGAACCTGATTCCAATTCAGAAAAACCTGACCTGAGGTAGAAAGGTGAAAAGGGCGTGCATGCAAACAGCCAGAATGATTGTGTTGGTCATTATCAATTATCAACACCTTTTTTTTGTTTTATCCTTCTTGATCTTTTCTCTTTACCTCATGTTTCGTTAACCTTTCATATTATTAGCATCTTAATTAGTTAATTAATTAATTGTTATTGAATCATAACAGGGTCATATGTTCAATTTACTTTACAACAATACCAAAATGAAGAATTACAATTGATGTTCAACAAATTGAATTGAGCTGATTTCTTCGTCTAGATTACAAGTCTTCAGGGAAGAATGATATTTTTGGCTACTTTAGATAAAAGACAGCCATTTCAGGGATGTAGAGTATCGATCTTTTTTTTAATTTTCTGTTTGTCCCGTTTTCTGCTGGGAACTTTCATTCTCTCCGTTATGGCTCGTTTCTATCTTTTTTTTTTGATTTTGTCATTGTTCTTCTTCTTCTTCTTCTTCTTCTTCTTCTTCTTCTTCTTCTTCATCTTCTTCTTCTTCATCTTCTTCTTCTTTTTCTTCTTCTTCTTCTTCTTCTTCTTCTTCATCTTCTTCTTCTTCATCTTCTTCTTTTTCTTCTTCTTCTTCTTCTTCTTCTTCTTCATCTTCTTCTTCTTCTTTTTCTTCTTCTTCTTCTTCTTCTTCATCTTCTTCTTCTTCATCTTCTTCTTCTTTTTCTTCTTCTTCTTCTTCTTCATCTTCTTCTTCTTCATCTTCTTCTTCTTCTTCTTTTTCTTCTTCTTCTTCTTCTTCTTCTTCCTCTTCTTTTTCTTCTTCTTCTTCTTCTTCTTCTTCTTTTTCTTCTTCTTCTCCTTCTTCTTCATCTTCTTCTTCTTCTTCTTCTTCTTCTTCTTCTTTTCTTCTTCTTCTTCTTCTTCTTCTTCTTCTTGCCAGAAGAAGAAACGAAAAAAAGAAAATAATGAGATCCAGTAATCAGTTTGCTTTCAAATAATGTTCGTTTTTTTCAATGTTGTTGCAGTAAACAAACATCTCCCAGTAAAAATCACTTTTTATGCTTTTCGAATCTATTATTAATTCTACTTCCACTTTTTTAGCAATTAGTTCCTTCCATACTCATCATCATTGCATTTTTGTTTCCTTTCATTATCTAAACATTGTGTTCACCCTTTTCTCATCGTGACTCCCTTCCTATAATCACTTATGATCAGATACTAGATAAGAGAAAAAGCTTTTCTTCTGTTTAATATTAATGAAAAAAGCAACATATCTCATGGAAAACATTGGAATGTTTTTTTTAAAAGACAATATAGATTTAAGATGATGATGATGATGATGATGATGATGATGATGATGATGATACAGCTTTTTTATTTTCATCATCATCCTCAACAGTTGTAACAAAAGTTCTCCCTGATGTTTCAATTTTTTTGAAAACACAAATATGATAGGAATGGAAGATACACTTCGTTATTAATATACTTTCGCTTGCTTTTAACCAATTCATTAATAAGTGGCTCGACATCAGATTCGTATTATGACTTCTGTTTTACCGGAGATATTGAAGAGTCACATCGTCCACCGAAATGATTTGATAACTGTGGAAATAAATGATTGTCAGCTTAAAGATGATCAGATGTGTATCTTTAATGAAATGTGTTTTCTTTTTATTCTGTTTTTCTGATTATTTTTCTCTTTTCCATTTTCTTATCTTTGTTTCATTTTTAATTTTTAATCTATTCTACCACTTTTTCTTCGCTTTTTATTTCTTATCTTTATTTGGTTATTAAGTATAATTTTCATTTGACAAATTATTGACAAGAATAAATAGATAAGAACAATAAATTATCTTACAAAGGAAATCATATATATGTATGTATGTGTGCATATATATATATGTGTGTGTGTGTGTATGTGTGTCAATGTGGGTGTGTCAATGTGGGTGTATGCGTATGAGTTTTCAAGTCTGTGTGTGTATGAAATTCTTTATTTATCTCTACGGTGATATCAATTTTGAGAGAAGACTAATCCCAACCAAACAATAAACCAATCATCTTCTAAAAAAACTTCTGGAACTAATTCTTGACCGAAGCAGTTGAAGGACTTTGCACCGAATTCTGAAAAACACATTTACAGGTCTTTAAAAATGTATGCTAGATCCGATGAAATCTGTTTAGCAAGGAAAGTGGTCATTAAGTTTTGGTACACCAGTACATATATATATATATATATATATATATATATATATATATATATATATATATATATTATGAATAACTGAAAGATTGTAATTATTTTATCAGAAAGTACGTGTTCTCTCTGCGTAGGCGTAACTCACCTTCACTCCTTGACCCCCAAGAGAATGTTTCATCGACAGTGAATGCGTGGGCGGTCGTATCTTGTTTGCCAATATCTTCCTTTTACGCTCTGTTGTCTCAGTTCAATTTCATACTTTTTGGCAGATTCTCCAGCCAAAAATATTCAAGCAGGTAACTTTTCCCAACACTTATCTCCAAAGGCTTCTGTCGATGTACTGAGTTGCCATTTGTTTCCACAGGCCACCTGTTTGAACTCTGGAATCTCTGATCTTTACTACATCATCTGAAATTAAAATGAAGAAAGAATGTAGTCCATCTATTGGTTGCTCCAATGACTTCCTTTTACATAGTCCCCTGATGAAACAAACACTGTGTGTGTTGTTGTAAAAATTTAGTTCCCAGAAACTTAATGCCATGTGACATGAATTAGTACCCTAATACTTGTTATTTTTATTGAAATCTTTCAGCTTTTTTTCACCAAACGTTTTATCCATGTAAATTATTACTATCCTCATTTAATGATTAGGAAAATTTTCGATATTTGCCAGAATATTTACTCATTTTTCAGCAAAAAAAAAAGCAATCCGGTTTCAAAACATATCCAAGTAGTCATGCATATCATCAACAGATGACACTCCTGGTGCTACCCATAATGCAATGCGTGGACAGAATGGGAGAACAAACATCAACTTGAAATTTGAAAACAGAACTTTTCGTTTTGTAGAAAGATTCTTTGTCTGCCCTTAATACAATGTACACTAATTAGTGGATCATCAAAACTGAGTTCAGTATAGTGAATCATGGGACATTATTAGATATTCATAAACTTGAGTTAATTATATATATATAAATATATATATGTGTGTGTGTGTGTGTGTGTGTGTGCGTATATATACACACACAGTATATGTGGTACAAATCAGGCGAGTAGTATAACATAATATAATAATGTATCAGTAATATAAAGCCACTTCTGAAATGTGATGGATTTATTTTATAGAGTATTCGATACTTTTTACTCTTGAAGTTAAGTTGTTTCAGATTAGTGCTGGAAATAAATAGCAGATTGTGGATTCACCAAACAAACTAGCTCATGTTTCTACCCTCATCACGGGTAACAATATATATATATATATCTTTATTATTATGATTGCCCATGACTCACTATACATTACACAATCAAAAATGATATTATCAGGTATTATATGTTATTGAAATCATACAGCATTCAAACTCTGATGCTAAAGATATTTTACCAGGAGTGTACCCATTTTTGGAAAGCAACATATTCATATTTTGGGCATCAGAGATTAATACAGCAGAGTTTGTTTACAAACATGATGATATCTGTTCTGATTGTGATATATATATATATATATATATATATATATATATATATATATATATTCAAAACATGTATACTTATATTGGGAGTCCTGAATAGACATAGATGATAGGAATGGGTCATTTATCGTGCTGTAACGATGAAGAAACTAGTTCTATAGATCATTCCTAATGCAAAACCAATTGATTGCTCATACGTAATACCTTGTGAATACAAAATTAACCATAACAAGAAAGGAGATATAATATCATTGGCATTGAGATCTCTCAGCATAGTATATTTATAAAGTCTGTATCTAGATAACTGACTGTCTATTTTTTTCAAAGACACAATGATTATTAATATTAGCTCATCTCTGCTTAGTCTGTCACAGGGATACTTTTGTAGAGCATTTGATGCCAGTCAAATACCTGCACAAAGACAATTGAACAATTTTAGAGGATAACGTCTACTACTTTTATAAGATGTAAACAAGCAACTAAACTAAGTCAGATGATATCAATAAAACATGAAAATAATGAAAACGCTTCCTGAAAGAAATTAAACGATTGGGCACTCACTGATTCTATTTTCTTTACTAACGAAAACATTAAGCCAACATCAGGCACATTAAGTTAACATTGTAGCCATGAGTAAGCACAATAGAGGAAAGAATAGAGACAGGTCCAACATTCAAATGACACATCGTATTTTCAAGTGAAATTGCCTCAAAGTATCAGCAATCTTAAATCATTATCTGTTCGGTTAGATCAAAAAAATTTAACACTTTGGAACCAAAAGTTCTTTCCAAAGACATCTTCAGATGGGCTGGGGAACAAATGCAATCCGAACAATAATTCACTGGGATACATGTTTCGGTTCAGTTTTTGATTAACTTTTCTAAATCTTTTTCTTGAAGTTCAGGACCTCAAAACATGCCTAGATACAATCCCTGTTGCGCCGATTTTTGTGAGAAGTTCTTTTTTTTAAACTCTTATAACCCTGCTTTGCATACAAAACTAGTATGTTCAAATGCTTATGAGCAGTCCTGTGTATAAGAATGGGACAGACAATCTGGACAAGTGAGTCCAAAAAAAAGATTCCTTCAGAGTAATTTATTAAAAATCGATACAGACTTGTGAGTGTAAAGTCATTGCAACTTCATTCAGTTGACTGTTTTCAATCAATTCTACAGAAACATGGATGCAAAACAGTTTCTTGGGGCAGGATAATTGGAAAGACAAAGTGCCGTCGGCAAGGCAGTCATTTGTAATGACTGCATTAATAGAATCGTCGTTTTTGCAGACAGTTCAATCAAAACTTTATGAAAACATTCTTTCTGAGCAGAAGATATCAACCACAAATATCTGCCCGGGTATTTCATCAACTGGACAATGTATTTGCTTCATCTACATGAGAAAATGGATTTTATTGATTGTTTTGATTGCTTTTCTAAGCGCCATTTCGTTTTTCCTTTTTTTTTTCATGGTGTGTGATGATTTTTGCAAATAGGCCTGTATTCAAAGTATAAAAAATACCGAAATACATGGGTATAAGTCATGAACTGATTACTTGATTTGTTTTGCCGATTAAACTCTTTTGTGCGGTTATATCGTGCAGTTTTTGTTCAATGTCCTTGACTGATTCAGATCAAAACTTTAGCAGAAAAAAAAAACGAAAGTCGGTTTAATTCAATCAAAAATATATTTCAATTTATAATTCCTTAAAGATACCATTGCCAACTACAGAATATGTCCAAACGAATACCCTTTTCAGCTAATTGCAAGCAAATTAAAACGAATCGATACAAAAAAAATTCTGTCTGTTGAATACTAATGAGAAATCATACATATATACTTGTGTGTGAGTGTGTTCGAGTGCATATTTGTATGTGTTTGTGTGTGTGTGTGTGTGTGTGTGTGTGTGTGTGTGTGTGTGTGTGTGCGCACGAGAGAGAGAAAGGGAAGATTACATTATTCTAATTTGGAAAATATTGCATACTCGTAAATATGGAGCCTAATTTCCATTAATTCTGTTTTAAAAAGTGTATGAGAGGTGGATAGCTTTGGCGGGATAATTTTGAAGGGAAAGTATCGTCTGCAAATAATAATTCTGATCAGACCTGACTTAACAGAAGTAAACTGGCCAGCTCTTCAATGTATGGCGTTATTTACACAGAAGAAAATGTTTTATGGTGGATTTTTAGAGTGCCACCTGGTTCATGCATTTTTTGTTTTTAGTTTTTCCAATCATAAAAGCGGAGGTTTTTGGTCAGAGTTCTTCTTGGAAATGGTCATGTTTGAAGCAGAAAATTGCATTTAAGAAGTGGAATCAGTTTTCCTAATACTCTAGTGATTATCATATATCTTTGAGCACAGAAATAGAGGTGTAGGTGGCATAAGGATCAAACTCTCTCTTAAACAGTTTGTATTTACTCTAAACTTACTTTTTTGAGAAAGATATGAATCTATCTTTCTACCACGACCCAGTTATTTCAACATAGTGAGAGGCACCCCTTTAAAGCAGCACACTTCTGGCAGATCCTGCAGCCAAGCTGATGCCAAACATATTGAATCCTGTTTTTCCTCCTGACTACACCGGTGGCTCGTAGATTGGGAAGTCTGTCGAATTGGCGTCAAAGTCATTAATACGTCCGAATTTAGTTGCGTTCAGAAGAGTGAATAACTCCAATCTTCTTCTGTCAAATCATGGGAAATCCATTATCAAAGTGTTTGCAAACAACAATCACGCTGGATGGCTACAATTCAGTTTCTGAGCAAACTTTTGATCGTAACAGCATCATTTCAATCACGTCCACACAAAAGCTTTTTTCACGATTTTTTATCTCATCGGACGCAGCCTCGATGTTGATTAAATTTTCTCTTTTCAGTAAACAAAATATAACATCTCTCTTCAGTATCCAGAACAATAAAAACCTGGCAGTCATAATAACGGGCCAAAAACTCTCTACCGTTGAGTTATCAAAAAAAAAAAACATTATGCCTAACAGTTGCAATAAAAGAATCAAAATGGTTGAAAGATAGGAAGAGGCCATGGGCGTAAAAAGTAAGAGAATAAAATTTATTTGGATATTTCAGAATTTTAATCGTTTCAATTCATTTGTAACTTTTTATCTATCTTAGAATCAATCTTATCTATAAGTCTATGTCTATTTGTCTGTTAGCTATATGATTGTATGTATTTATGTATGTAGCTACTCATCTAATAATACATATACTACAGTACTAAGATTCTACGGCAACCTAT
Organism: Thysanoteuthis rhombus; assembly: GCA_963457665.1. Lineage (NCBI taxonomy): Eukaryota > Metazoa > Mollusca > Cephalopoda > Oegopsida > Thysanoteuthidae > Thysanoteuthis > Thysanoteuthis major. Next base: position 6,738,418 of record OY735224.1, on the reverse strand, counting down.
GTAGAAACTGAAAACGTAGATAGCATTGAGATCACATCTTTGCATAAACACAGATAGACAGGCAATAAATGCAATTCTTTTCTGAGAAGTTTTTCTTCGGTCTAAAATATCTATTGTCCATTGCTCAATACCTGAAAAGAAACACACACACGAAACATTAACTGATACGTTTTGTTCCGGAATGGACAGATCTTAAAAACCTTTGATCAGTTTTTTGTTGAAAATTCAACTTCCTGGAACGGGACACATGCGCACTTACAACAGGAAAATGAATGAATGGTAGAAGACATTGCGAAGTTAGTGTCAAAGTATAGGGAATTTTTCTCGGTCAACGGTGATATGGATGAGTCAGCGTGCATGTCAGTACATGTAAGAGGGTGGGAATATGTTGACACATCTACAAAGACGTGTGTGTGTGTTGTGTGTATGCGTGTGAATGCATAGTTGTGCATCTTTATGCATTCATATGGGTCTTTAACCTGAACTCAGACAAATTTTCTTTGTGCATGTAGGAGGTGCGTGTGAATTTATTATCGAGTGTGTGTACTCATGTGTATTTGCTTATTCAAATCGCCCAGAGTCATCGTGTGACAAGTCTTTCACTGTTTTGTTCGAAAACAAATCTCAGATCATCAAAGTGGAAAAACCAACAAAGGACAGATGGAGGAATGACTTGCTGCAATAATCATTGTTTCTATTCCTCTTATAAATGCAATATGTGCGTATCTATCCAACTATCTCAATTGAAATCTAAGATTTCCTCAACTGTTTATTGAGGCATCATTCTATCTCTCTATTGCAGTTCACATCTATATCAGTCTGTTTGTGATCAGACTGCATTCTTTAGTTATACTGTTGCAAATAGTGATATAACTTTATTTCATTGAAATGATTGTAAAGGACCAAAGAAGATCCTTATAAGTAATAAGCTGATACCAGTCCTTCCAGTTTGTGAACAGATATAACGAATGAGTTTAGGTTGATAATACAAGTTAATACTTGTCTAGTTTTCCGAGAAACCTAGACAAAATAATTACTCCAAAGGCTCATCTGAAGGATAAAATGCATGCCAATCGGAACTGAAAAGGATACCTGAATGAAAACAACTGTGATATAGATTAAAGGGGTTCTGATCAGCATCACCAATTGTAATAGGTATCTGAGGGAGGCCGATGAATAGAGCTAAAGAAATTTTAAAAAAAACAATACGGACACGAAAACAAATAGGAAAGTATCTTTGCATAATAGTACCACCATCTCAGAAATCAAGATAGAAATAAGGCCTAAGTGATGAAGAAAACAGAAAGAAAGAAACTTGTCCAAATGAAAGAAAGTACAATTTTAACACTTCCTCGTTCGAGAAAATCAGATAAGAAGAAGGCCGCTGGTCCCAGCAGCCGAAATCCTGTGACAAAGACAAGAGAAACGAGGGAATCAATCCGAGTAAAATGAAAGGACGACATTTTGTTTCAAACATTCCAATCGAAAAGTTATATATTGTTTTTCAATTTAATGTTTTCATGAAACTTGAATGTATCCAAAAAAAAACATAACAATTTGAGAATAAAGATGTTCCATTCATTCTCTTTAAATCAAGAAATATATTCAATATATAAAAAAACATTTATCAAATTACCCGTAGTCGTGACAAATATAGACTCTCTATTTTCAAACGATAGTCTTTATTAAAAAGTGAACAGAGAAGAAACAAAATTGAATTGATTGATCTGGTTAGTTACACATTAAAAACCATCATATGACCAGTGTCTTCTGGCAGCAGGCTCTATTGGAGATGATCAATCAGAAAATTGGTAAAAAAATGTGATAAATGAATAAATTAACATCCTCGCCTTTTCTTTAACGGTGATCGAAATAAATTTTAAATATTCAAAAAATTGGACGTGACAGAAAATAGGGGATGAATTAGACACGAACTTAGATTGAAAATTGAAAAAAAACTATGCGAGTGGGGCAGTAAAAACTAAAAAGGTAGTATTTCGACAAAATAAAGGATAAATCTATATTTTTTCAGTCCTCTAGCTCTACTTTTTCTGCCTGTAACTATGGTATATGAATACATAGCAAGTCTGCCAACCGGCTAGAGCCACCCAAAAACAGATGAAACCTATTCAAATAGTTCGGGAGACAGATTTGTTTGAAGGTTCCCAACATTTCTGTTTTCAAAGGACCTTTATTGAACGAAATACAGACACAATAAAAATTGACATTCTCATTTTGGAAGTAACCTCTTCATGTAATAATGTATAGAAACGAGACAAAATGAAGTAAACACGTCTATTTTCAGACAAAGGTCTTCATTTGATGGTGTGTTGATAGATAAGTAAATAAACACTGCTTTTCCCTCAAAAGTATTTATGACATAATATGAAGAAACATGATAAAAATCAATTGATTGTTATACATCCATTGAAGTATGAATTGAGCAAAAATTAGATAAATTAATCACTTTTCCTGAAGATAATTTTTGGAAAGGAATGCACACACAGCCTACGAAAAAACTTGTCAGATTTCCGAAACATTGTGTAGAGATTTCAGCAGAATTTACTTAAATTGCTGTCTTCTGATAATATATTATTCAAAAAGTATGATCATGGCTATATATATATATATATATATATATATATACACACACACACACACACACACACAGATATATATATATATATATATATATATATATATATATATATATACATATATATATATATATATATATATATATGTATATATATATATACGTGTGTCTGTGTCTGTGTGTGTCTGTGTGTGTCTGTGTGTGTATGTGTGTTTCTGTGTTTCTGTGTCTTCCTACTGTCATTGAAGAGGGGTACTCCTGGATTGCACTCGAACGATGAAAAAATCCTGATTGATTTTCGACTGGGATCAACTTGTAAGACGATTAAGGAGAAATGTGCTCGTCTGAAAATACAGTTATTCACTGAACGACATGCAGGTTTAGCAAAAGGCCAGTAATATGGGACGGCCAGTGAAAAATTGAATTCATTATTCTGTAGTGATGGTGTGAGAGAGTGAATGATTGATTTGTCATGAAACATAACAATTAAATGTTGATTATGATATGATCTCCCTGACGTAGTGAGCCACTGGATAATCTAATTTACATTCATCTATCTATATCTACCAATATGTATCCATCAATATACATACATATATATATATAAATATATATATATATATATATATATATATATATATATATATATATATATATATATATATATATATATATATATATATATATATATATATAATGAAGAGTAAAAAGGCAAACATTGAAATCAGGTGGAAGAAAAACGAAAAACATGCATCCCATTCAGCCAAATGACTTTTAGCTCAAGACTTATGACTTCCAATTAAAAGTATATGAATCATTCGCTTATTCATTTTTTTACTTTCGTTTTCATTGTTCATTCCCTATTTACTTCACTCTGGCTGTTGGAAGAAGCATGAATATGTTTATTATCTGCTCATGAACACACAATTAAAAGCTGACAGTCACTGAATTCAATGTTAATCACTTCGGACTAATTGATTTTGTATTGTGATTATTTGCTTATTTTTTCCTCTCAAAAAGGAATGTGGTTTGTTCTTTACGAACCATTCTTCTTTTTCTGGAGTGATTACTTGCAAATCTTTGGTTTTTCTTTCATTCTTACACCTACTTCTACCTTTTCATTGAACATTTCTTCCTTCCCCTTTCTCTAGTCTTTTTTCTTCGTCCTAATTTTTCTCCTACTTCATCCCTCTCCAACTACTTCATCTTTTTCCCCCTTCCCCCCTCTTCTTCATTATCCTGTTTCTCAAACTACTTTTCACTATTTGCCCTTTCCTCTCTTCCGTCTTTCTGTTATGAGATAACTTTCAACCACAATTATAATATATATATATATATATATATATAGTTGCCACTGTGATTTCACTACACAGATATGATTTAAAGACTACGTATTGAAGTGATGGTGTGCAAGACACCATGTGAATACTTATATCAACAAATGGTGAGGATTTTAATTATGTAAATCGTTTCATTTTAAAATTTAAAACCAAAAACCGTTCAAAAAGTTCAAACAATTCCAGGAAAATATTTATCTTAATTGATATTATCGTTTTAATTTATGTATCATGACAATCTTTCAAGTGCAGAATACCTGCTGCGTACCTAGAGAAACAGCATTCGAAATCTTGCCTTCCTTAAATGAATTTAAACTCTGAAAGTGTCCTTGTGTGTGTGTGTGTTTGTCCGTACATGTGTGTGTGTATGTTTGCTTGAGCATCATTGTTCCATTTATGTAGAATACAAACTTAGAATATATCCTAATGTTTGTTTTTTAAAATTGATTTTGATTTACACACGCACACGCACACACAAACACACACATACACAGCAACACGCAGACACACATACTCACACACATATTTTATATATATATATATATATATATATATATATATATATATATATATATATATGTATATATGTATATATATAGATAGATAGATATATGTATATATGTATATATGTATAAACAAGGAGAGATAATTCATGAAATGTTCTTCTCAAACATAATATACATAATTATATCTTTTGCCTCGTTTCAATTGATCCAATTGAAAATAAAGATATAGGTATATATCTATCCACCATCTCGATGAGTTCTGATCGAATTTCAATTAGATTTTCTGGAAGGCTATGCTATGAAGAAAGGTAAAAAATTTTTCACTCATTTATTGATTCTTTTATTTTTCCCCCTTGATATCTCTTCAATGAATTTGAATGACAATAAGAGTGGTGCATGTCAAAAAAAAAAAATTGACCACCGGTTGGGGGTGGATACAAACATATCTAGAGTTATTTTCCAGCACTGTGATATATACAAATGAAATTATTATTTGGTGCTCAGATTTCATGGGCAATTGGCTGGTTTTAAGACATTTTTTCACACAAAAGTAGATTTGAATTTGTATGCAAATATTCCCCTGCACACATAAGAATAGATGTATATGAGTACACACATACACATGGATAAACACACCACACACACGCAGGGAGGGAGAAAGAGAATGAAAATATCACTATATGCGTCGATAATGACAATTTCCTTCTTCTTTCACTATGTTTATGTGTGTATACATATGTGTATACATTCATTTGGACTTGATGACTCGGTACAGTTGCTGATATAAACAGACAAAGTAAATAGATAGGGTGGATGGATATTTTTAACCCACGGGCATAAATGTTTTTGCATATATATATATATATATATATATATATATATATATATATATATATATATATATATACATATATATAATTATATATATATATACATATATATATATATATATTATGTATTTCCTTGAGCATGAAAGCTATGAACAATTACTGTTATAGACAGACTAAGATAGAGAGTAAGTGAGAAAGAAATAATTTTGAATTATTTTTCCTGATTTATACATATATATATCAGTAGAACAGAATAATTTCCAACTGATTTGAACTGACTTAGAAATATATGTAAACTGGAAAATGGATAACAGAAGAATATGGAGAAGAAATAAAAAGATAAAAGAAGGAATCGACGGAGAATTTCAAATCATTTGAGGAGTAGTAAAAGGTGAATAGAGGAACAATAAAAGGAATTGCGATTGGAGGATGACAAATAATAAAGAACCAATCAGAATCAAGAATAAAAATGGTTGACCCATAGATTAAACAAAAATACCATTTTAGGATTAAAGAAGAATGGGAGGAATTGTAAGAGAAGACATGTTTTCATCCAAGAATCGTTGAGACACAGCTAAAAGGAAGGAAATCTTTGAAAATAAAAGTCGGTTCGGAAGATCAGGTGAATATGAAACAAAAAAAAAGAATCATTGAAATCCAAATGCAGTAGGATAAACTAATCGATGTAAATACTCTAATCCTTGGTTTCGCTGATGCAGATCAGGCTCTGAAGAAAACTGATGCTTATTGAACGATTGGAAGTTTTATATTCCTTTCAAGTTGTTTTTGAGCATAAAGAAAGATTTTTGTATACACATACACACATTCACATATATATATTTATATACGTGTGTGTGTGTGTGTATATGTGTGTGTGTGTGCATATATATGTATATATTTGTTCGCGTATCTGTACGTCTGTGTCTTTATATTACCTGTTGTCCTCTTTTTTCTATCACAGTTTACTCATTTTTCTTTCCATTCAATTGATTTCTTTTTTTGTAGATAACTCTTTTCCATTCATATCTGACATTTTCTCTCGAAAAGAATATTAATTTAATAAAAGGAGTCAGATTGAGTGGCTTTACCACATAATATCAAGATTTTAAAAGAGATTTATTATTTGGATGAATAAAGGTATATAACTGGAACCAGTTCATATTTCATGTTTATTGAATATATACTTTCAGGAAACGGGTTTGACAGCTGATAAATGCAATCAATTCAGTAGAATTGTTTCAATGCTCGTTGATATAATAGTATCACGTTTGAATTATGATTAGGGCTGTAACATATTCTCTTTGTGTTGTGGTCATCCTGTTGATTTTCTTGACCTATCTCTTCACTGCATCCATTAATGCAAGCTTAATTCCACAACACTCTAGAATTAAAGACTGGCCTGTCCGCAAGTGACAAATATATAACGTCACTAGCCATGATGAAAATGTTATCGGTATTCCAAAAACTTTATTGACTTCCATTACTTCTAAATATATCCAGATTTCATTCAACTAAAAGGTAAGATTGAGACAAAAGTAATCAAAATGGACAAAGATTAGGTTGAAATACTCTTTCGAATGATAAGAATAAATGATAAATGTTGTAAAGATTCCGAGAAAATATGATTCAGTATAAGGTCAACATGTTACTCGTATACTGAATCCACCGGGGAATTGAACACGGTTCAATATAGACGACCATTCAAATGAAATGCAAAATAATTTCATTGGAATCTAAATGAATCTTTAAAAAAAATAAAAAGCCAAATTCTGAATGCTGTTGGATTGAGTTGAAGCCTTAAATGAATCTATAGAATTCGTTGGAATCATGCAGTAAATGATGAATGTCTCCACTTTAAGACGCCAGCGGTGGGATTTACACCTCCTTCTCTCAGTGCAATTTTTTCAAAGACAATGTGGTCTGCAAAAATAGACTTCGAGAGGCTAATTGTACAGCATTTGGTGAAAGAAATTAATCAATGCTGAAACATGGACAATACACTGAAATGGAATAACAACTTATAGCTCTAAGGTCGAATAAGAGCAACAATTCATCGACCACATTGTATGCCTCTAAAATTTAAGTCTAGCTTTCGAAGCAGAATTATGGCAATATAGTTAGATGGATAGGAACCTTTGAAATATATCCATATGTAGAGAAAGAGAGAGAGATAGAGAATGAGAGACAGACAAAGAAAGAGAAAATTATATATATATATATATATATATATATATATATATATATATATATATATATATATATATATATATATATATATATTCATTACTACGAAAGGTATTAGGTCCAGTGTTGTCGCAGAATAATAGCTTCTCGGACAAAAGACAGAAAAAAGAAAGAAAGATGATGAAAACCTGAATAGAAAAATGAAACTGAAGGCATGGGCATCCTGGGGGGGGGGGCTGAAGTAATTGTGATATGTCTGCAAGCTGGGATTAGTTTCCTTGCAGACCATTTTGTGTGGAACTAATCATGAAAAGAGATGCAGTTTTCATGGCAGTAAAGAAAAGGACAGGGAAACAAAACTGACGCCGGTTTTAAGGCTGAAAAACCATTTCCATTTTGGCTATTTTTGTTGCAAAAGATTTTTTGTGTAGATCCCCTTTACCTCTCTCTCACATAAATCAATCTGTGAAACCATCAAGAGATAAGTTCATTTCGATCCATATAATATATATATATATATATATATATATATATATATATATATATATATATATATATATATATATATATACACATAGATAGAGAGAGAGAGAGAGAGAGAGAGAGAGGGAGAGGATGAGAAGATGTTCTTGAACGAATTGATCTCCTAATGAGAAACACATCTATTTGCTTTTCTGCTTTCCCCTATTCGGCTCAGAAATGACAAACCACATTAATTCTATTCTTTCGACAGATTTTAAGCATATTTCGCGATTCCATTAGGAACATCATTTCTTTTGTTTCATTTAATCACTCTTTTATCCACTGAATATGTCTGGGGTTTGGTGATGATAGTATGGTTCAGTCAGGGAAAGTTTAGTATTCAAGAAAGGGAACGACACAAACTGATTCTTGTTTTTTAACTGATAGATAATACTTAATGTAAGTAGAAGTTTTAGATGCAATTTTTCCCAATCATACAAGTCTCAGCTCAGAGGTGACAATGAGAAAAGAATCTATTTAGAAACTTATTATAGCCTATTGGAGCTTCTTCAATTTGTAAAACTAAAATCAGTAGTATATTCCAGACTATGGACAAGATTAGGGAGGAAGCGACGTGGTTGTTGATAGTGATGCTTGAAGAGGACTTGCAGAATATTTATCAAATGACGATGAAAGATTGCATCCCGAACTAACAACACAAATTGACGGTTTCTTTTGACAGCAAAAATAAAGATAAATAGATAAACTGGAAAAAATTCTTACAAATCGAAAATCCATTGGTTAACATTAGACTTATTTTATATATATGCACACATACACGCACGTATATATGTGTGTATGTGTGTGTGAAATAATTGATGTTTCAAGGCAATGAACAGGAAAAATAATCTGGTGCTTGAATAATGGCGAAAGCAGAAGTCCAGCGTTATTTATTGAAATTGAAATGTTGCTTTTCCATCATGAAGTTATGTCCTTTGGTAAATTGACTTCGTGACTGTTGATGGTATCAAGGTGTTCATTACTTATTGCACTGGTTTAATTGCGTGTACGCGTGAGTATTTCAAGTGATCTTTCAATACTCATGCCTGTGTTTGTCATATCGGGTCCTTTGCAACCCAGGCGGACTCATAGAAATACATTGATAGATAAGAGGGAAAAGATTCATTTTGGTGGATCATTTATGCACAGTACATTGTAAATAAGACCATTCTTTCGAAAGCTTACAAATCAACGCAGGATGCAACCCAAACGGCAAATACTTTTACAAACTAGCGAAAAAAGTGAAAATATAATTACTTTTCATTGCAAATGCTAGACTCACATATTACACCTTATTCAGTGACTTGGCACTGCCGACTGAATAACCCCTGCCGACAATGTCGTGAATGAGATGTAAGGTTGAATCTTGATGGTTTCTGGGTAACATCAAAACCATGCAAACAGTTTTTGAGATATTCAAAATCATTGAAAATGGAATCAGACTTCTGTGAAAATTTATGGATTCGACTGGATATTTTTTTGTGACTGCATGAGACGTAAACAAACAAAATAAGCACACGTGACAATTTCAATCACTGAATGGATTAGGAGTATTAGCAATGGGGAAAACTTGAAGAAATTTTGGGTAAATCGAGCCTCTTTTCCCCAATTAACTAAAGGGTTTCTGCAAGCTGATGTTGAATGTTACGCAGAAAAATTGAAGAGGTTCAGAAAATTCAATGAAAATAGATATGAAGCAACCATTTGATTGAATGTAGTGTGAACTTCATTTAGAAATAAAGACCAACAAAAAAGATATAAGCTATAAACCCCAAATATTCGAGGCAAAGTTGCTGTTATTTTGGTCATTAATAAATCACCCATTCAAAAGAGAGAGAGAGAGAGAGAGACACGTAGACAGAAAGTTAAGTAGGTATACATGGGATTCCCAGAGGGTTCAAAACAATGTATAATTGATGAAATTTTCTTATGGATCTTATGAGACAACAAAATTGAGTGCTAAGGGACATTTGATTTATTGGAAATTCTTTAAGTTAGGTGTCTACTGTAATGTGTGTCTAAGAACTATTGCCAACTGTCACAGAAAAGATAGTTTCCAAACACTTACCATGCGGAAAAAAACAGGGAAAGGAAAACGCTTTTACCCTATGACATGCAAAGGAATATCTAGCTACAATCGTCCATAAATTGAAATTCATGTGCAAAAGTTTTTTTTCTCTCGCTACTTCCCCGCTTACGAACACTGAATTAAATCACATCTTCAAATGAAAATTCAACTTAATTACGTAATAGCAAATAGCAATACAAGGAAGGTAGACTTTGTCAATGTATCGACAAAAGGGTTTCTTTTATATCAGACTAGATATGAAATATTCAGTGTGCCATATCCTGAATATACCATTAAAATTTCTTGTGTTCAGATACAACTGATATTTTATTTTTTTTCTATTCTATTTAACGGATTTTTTAATAAAAAAAAAGGACGAAAGTGTTACTCTATAAGTTGATGAGTCTGACTAAACAGTAAGTGAATAATCAGTGACCAACCAATACTTCACTTTGATTTGCTCACATTGGACCAATTGACCTGATTAGTAGGCCAAATACATGGGAGAAAATATTACCAATATACTTGATATATCTCGATAATCTTTAAAATAAAAACGAATTTAATTGAATTCAAATTGATAGATATAATTAGATGAAAAAAACAGAAGTGCCGGCTACCGACAATCTTTTACACACACACACACACACACACATATATATATATATATATATATATATATATATATATATATATATATATATTGCTGTGTTTATCGCTTCTCAAGTTCGTAAGAATCTCTCACTGCATTGTTTGTCTCCTTATCACTGTCTCTGTCAGGGAATTTTATCCTTAATTAATACCATCAATCACTTTTTAATTAGGAGTGCAATTGAAAGTATTTCCAGACCATTCTGCCACGTATTTCTCGTCATGATGGGTAAAAATACTTTGTCATATTCTCAAAAGTACAAACCATTTATTGGTTTTCCGTAAGTTCTTCTTTTAATATCTAAAATTCATATCAAGTAATTTTGACAGGCATCATTTAAAAGTGACCAGAAATTACATCAGCTTGAATTAGAATAAAGTTTGCCGATTCCATATCCACCAAGTCATGATGAAACGATATGATATGGTGATATTCCTTTGTAAAATAAAAACAAATAATTCCCTAAAATCTTGATATCTCTAACGTTAAACCTTTTTAGAGACAAAATCACGTATTTGTCACTACATATTGATCTACAAAAGATCTCATGGTTGGTAGAAGAACAATTCTTACCCTCAAAATATCATTCATTTTTGTACCTCGTCCTTCATCTTCACTCACAAACAATACTCCCAGTCAATTATATGGACATCATCTCAAAGAGGGTAATGAGTATCTTTCCTACTCAAGATATGTTCAACTTTACCAGGTTTCCCATTAATCCTCCATCCATGACTTTCTTGTGTTATTCGAGTTTGATGGTCCAAATTCCTTTTTTGCAATTTTGACAATGCACTTTTCTTTGAGAACATGAAATTAGATATGACAATCGTGAAACTTCTATAACTCAGGCAACGATTGTCATTACCTTTGCCATCGACCAGCCGAGTCCGTCTGTTGCTGAAGGACACTCAAATTTCACCAAGAAACATCCAAATCCGTAAATTAAATATCTATGGAATGGCTTCTCGGAAGAAGGCAGGAAATAAGATTGCATCTCGTGTCAGAAAAAGTCCTTCTGATGTTATCGACAAAGGTTTCTTGGTAATGTTAGGAGAATAACGAAGAAAATGACCTAAGGTCACTTCGAAGTGGAATAAAACTTGGGGATATTTTGCCCTCCAAGTTGAATTTAACATTTACATCGATTGGGGTAAAGGGAATTCTTGTAAAGAACTTAAACGAATTTCGTTACGGTCTGTATTTTATCTTAACCCACAGAGTTCTTAAATTGTCTGACCGACATTGTGGCCACATTGTTTATCCTTACAATATCTCCAAAAGTTCTCAGTGTATCAATTCAACTTCATTAGTGGGTAAGCCATGCAACGAGGAAGAATTGTTTGAATACTTTTGTTTTCTAAGGAGCTCGTAGGAATTTATTTCGTGTATTCTGTCTAGACTCTGAGTGTTGTTTAAGTGCACTTTTGCCTTAGGGTAGAGAGGACTACTTGGTCTTATACCTGTGGTATTCCCTCCCCCATAGCACCATAGGAGTGGTTCAAAAAATTATATTGAGATATCTGTAACACTGATCGCAGAGACAGGATGAATTTTGTCGTTGCTTATGCTTATGCACACTGGCTCCCTAATTAACCCAACACTTTGGGACATTACCCTCACGCAAGAATGCAAATAAATATCTTTTTTTTACTTCCTTTCTCTTTCTTCCCCTCCCTCTTTCTCTCTCTCTCTCTCTCTCTCTCTCTCTCTCAGTCCCCCCTCCCTATCTCTTTTCCTTTCTCTCTCTGATCCTCTTTTTTTCTCTCTTTCTGTATATATCTTCCACCTTCATCCCTTCCACTTCGTTTTTCTTCTCCAATGCCTTTCCTTTTCCCCTTTTCCCGTCTCCCCCTTCATTTCCCCAGAATCTTCATCTTCAATAACCAATAGATGACCCTTTCCATCATCTTTATGTCGATTAATGTTGTTTATATTTCAATCCATTATGTTAGTAAAAAAGGCCTCGTTTACACGTACCTATTCTTCACCCACTTATTGTCCACCATCATTACACTCATCTATTCAAGATTCTTAAGTCCTTAATTCGAACAGACAGGCCATGAAATTTTTTGGTCCTTCCTCCTGGATAGTTCATCTGATCTAATCCATTCTGATTTTTTTGACCGGTGTACGGTACAATGTCTTCTACAACAGTTACATTCCTTATATAGAAGGAAATTTTTTTGCTGGAAAGCCGAAACCAAATAACGTTCCAGCCGATAGTAACTAAAAAAACCCTATTCTATTAGGCCAAAACAATCTTTGCTTTAACTTTATCTAAGAATATATATATATATATATATATATATATATATATATGTGTGTGTGTGTGTGTGTGTGTGTGTTTGTATTCTTGAACAAAATTAAAGCAAAGATTTCGACCTTTCACTACCTCCACGCTCTTGTCTCCGTCTGCATGAGACCAGACATGAAACGCCCGGAGACTGACTGGTATGCAGTGGATAACCAGGTCTCCGTCGTACTTTACATCGATGATCATGACCTTCCTGATTATTGAAAAAGCAAGGATTCGACTCTCAGGTTTTTAATTCAAAGTTACTGAGGACATTAGGGTGAGGCAAAAGCAGGCAGTTGCAGTCAAGATTAAACTAAGTTCGTCGATTGCATTTCATGTGTTACTGTCGTGATTCAATTTCCTGTGCTGCTGACTTTAGGCCACCCAAACCCTCATACTGATTGTTCATGTATAAAAATAATTATTGAATCTGTAATCAAATATTCCTTTTGGTTTGCATATCATGAAGATGTCCTGATTGGATATACAACCAATTATAGCGATGTAAATTCTGTCCAAACTCAGCAACTCCTGGTTTGCACCCAACAGGATATCGTTGCCTTACAGACACTTCGCATCGATCATAGCATGTCAGAACGACCTGCTGATTCCCATTCAATAAGGAAACCATATTTTTCTATAACTTTTCCAAACTCAGTTCAGTGAAGTTAGTGTTCATTATAGGAAAGGAGCAGAGGTAAAGAGTGGCCTAGTGGTTAGCTGTGAGAAGAAACGGGTTTGGTGGAAGGAATTCAAGTTTCGGTACGGGATACTTGCATTAACTTGATTTTAATGCCCTTGAGAAAAACATGAATCAAGTCCCCCCACTCAACCTGCCGTTGGAAAGGCAGTTTGAGTCACCGAGCCTTCAATTAATCTCAGATTGCTCAATTTTTTTGTTTTTAATTCTGCTCAGTTCAAAAACTGTTACAACCGGGTCTCTCTTTTTCCCTATGCAAATAAACACATATGCCAACATGAAGGCATGCATGCTCACATACACACGCACACACACATACACACACACACACACACACATATATATATATATATATATATATATATATATATATATATTTATATATAAAATATCGTCAAAATTTTAAAGAGACTTTATTATACTTACCCCAACCAGTTTCCTGTCAAAAAAGCGGATCATTGACAAAAGTGAGGATCCAGGTAGTAGAACAGTAGAAAAACGTTACGTAATAAATAACATTTTCGTGAATCTCTTGAAAATAAAAATATAATCATTTACGACGGTTGTAGATGTCAATAAAAAAGAACTTTCTTTGTTCCTGGCAACATGAAGAACAGTTTGATATTTATCAATGCATTTATCAAAAAAGTTCTTTTCCTATTTTGAATGATATCATCATCATCATCTTCAACGTCATCATCATTATCATCATAATTGAAAGTCTATATTTGGATTCAGTATGTTATGTTATCAGAAATGGTCGTGTAAATACAGGCTGAAATAGTGTGAATATAGACGTGTATATGTTTGTCTCTGTCTATTTGCTTATCCACAGTCCCAATGGAAACTCCTTGAATCATCTTCGAGTTGTACAATCTCTAACTTTGCTGTCACCAAACACTGTTTGCTTCAGCTGCTTTAGTATCAACTTTAAATTTATACAGTACGCACGCTCTTATAATTAGGTTTTTGTCTGCCATGTTGAATACTCTTGTCACAGCGGTAAATATACCTCTCCGGAACTTTGTATATTTCCTGTTGTCCAAAATGCTTAAGAACTGTTGCTATTTTAAAAGTTTATTTGTTTTAAAGTCCAATAGAAGAGAACATCGGAAGGCACATGCACTTTCTATTCATCAAACGATTATATAAAAACTCAAAATCTTACAATAATCCGTCCAATTAGGACATGGTCCTCCATACGCCTGCAAAACCTAACCTGATCAGGAATGCAAAGTACAAGACCTCTTGTACAGGTCCTTCTCAGGGTTCTAGTGGTCAGATTTTAACAGCAGGCTATTTAACTGCTGAGAGTTACATGATACAACTTGTTTGTCCAATACGTTTCATAAATTTTCTCTTGGATTTCTGTGGCAAAGGAATCACAATAAAAGCTTTTTTATTTTGGTTTTCCTGAAACTATTGTTTGTTGCCAGGAAGAGGATATATGGTTTTCAGACTGAGGTAGGTTTTGTGCCACACAGTACGTTTCACTTATATGATTGGACGAAGTATTTCTTACGGGGAGGGTGTGTTGACAAAATTCTCTACTTCTATGCACCGAAAAATCTTCTTTTTATCCCATCAGGGCAATACATGATCAAAGTCTGCCCGTTGTCAGTCTTGATCACCTCTAGCAAAAGACATGCTTGATTATTTAAACTTGTAATCTTTATAATGCAGGACAAAATCAAATTTTTCCATGTTTGACCGTTTTGAGTAATTTGGAAATTAGCTTGAAAATGGTCACTATGCACCGTGATCGATGAATACTCTTGAATATACAGAATTATATAGATAGATAGATAGATAGATAGATAGATAGATAGATACAAACAAACAATTTCAATGAAAGATTAAGAGGTGAAATAAAGGATTCAAATAAATCGACTATGTTGAAAATATGATAAAGGTACGAAAAGGCCGAGATAAATAAAGGTAAAATATTGATGAGAGCATTATTAGATTGGAGCAAAAAGATTTATCTGGGCAGCTCAATAGTTCGATAGATTACCAGAAAACTAGATTGATGGATGATTGAATATCTGTTTATTGCAATAAGTACATCATTGCCAAAACAAGATGAGATTTTTTGACCTCCGAACTAACGTCTGCTCTGAGAATCACGTCAGGACGAGAAGTCGATTAATGAGAAACATTTCACTCTTTTTTTCGTTTTGTTGGGAGGCCTTGCAGGAATAAGACAAAGTTATTAGGACCGAAATAGCCGAAAGCAAGACATTTCGCTCTGATCTATTAAATTCCGTACTTTTTTCCTCTTAGGTTCTCTTATCTTTAACTGCCGGTCAAAACTGTCACAATACGTTTCTCCACTCTTTAAGCCTGTCTGGATGGTTGGCTGACGCTCATAAAAGCTTCACTAATGGAGTAAGTATGCTAAACACTCCAACAAATAATCTTCACTCAGTCCAGGAGAGAGTTTTATTATGTTTAGTTTTCCTAATACTTCCTCTAAATAGTTTGATGTTCCCTTTTTTTCCAACTTTTCGATTGATCACCCCCAACCACAGCATGTTGTCAAAAGAAACGTGGTGATATTTATTGATTGATTAACCTGTTATTCAAAATGTTACCTTTTTAGTTTTGTGCAGATGTGCTTTGATACTTCTGTAAATTAACGTAACTCAGCTTAGAACTTAGGCTGAAATGAAGGAACCAAGATGAGAAGATTATGTTGCATATATCTTTCCAGTGGGAAGGGGTTGTCAATTTGACCTCAGCATTAAAAATCCTGACTTTTATCTTGGAATGAAACTTTAGTAGGGAATATTTAATCATCTCAGTACAATGGAGGAGTCACTTAATATTTATTCAGCTTAATTTGGCACAAGGCTACGATTCTAGAGCATCTGTGATGATCTGACTCTTTAGCTTACGTCATATTATCAAGCTTTCTTTTTACTTCATCATTCATTCAATCCTCCATCTTTTTTCTCTTACACTACTTCCCTATAACTGACACCTATTCTCTATATCATCTAGACGAAGATACAAAGAATTATTAATTCAAAATTGCACCCAAATGACCCCTTTCCTCTTTGCAGTCAGTCTATAACTCTCACATAGATATCAATTGATATTGATATTTCGCATTGTTCAAAATCAGGAGCACCAAGTTAGATATGACAAGAATAATCACGACTACCGTTTCGACGATTTAACCTCACGAATTGACGTCGAAATTTAAAGCAAATTTCCTCGTAATTGATCAAATACTCTTCAATTATATATATATATATATATATATATATATATATATATATATATATATTGTGTGTGAAAGTCCTCCACAGACAGCTGATTTGTTGTACTACAACTTTTCAGCGTGGCTATAGACTATCCATTATCAATTAAAAACCATAAAGCAGGATCGAAACCTTCGGTTCAGGACCAGAAACTAGCATATATATATATATATATATATATATATATATATATATATATATATATATATATATATATATATATATATATACATATATATATATATATATATATATATATATATATTAATATACGTTTGTGTGTTCCTATTTTCCCATGAACGTGGGGTTTTCAGTATGAAAAAACAGATATATTACGGCAAGTTGTTCAAAATTATTGAATAAAGTTAGTGCTAAAATACAGACATATATACACATGTCCTCATATATATATATATATATATATATATATATATATATATATATATGTGTGTGTGTGTGTTTGTTTTATGACTGAACATGTACAAATGTATACATAAAAAGTAATGCATATAGACTAGTAGCCAAAAAATACAAGCAACTACAATGAACACTAATTGAAGTTGATCAATATTTGAGCTGTTGGACGCTGGTGTTGATTTCAATTAATAAAAAGGTCTAAAAATACCAGTCGATCATATGGTTTCCGTATAATAATGAAGTGGGAGAAAAGAACAGGAATAAACGAGACAATACGAGAATAAAAATAGAATCTTTATTAGAAACCAAAAAGATGCTGTCAAAATACCAAAGGAATATATTGATTCGTCCTTTAGTTCATATATGGTGTCAGAAACGTTCCAAAAATATAATTAACTGTTTCTGATATTGTTGAATTTCAACCTTCCAAAGTCTTCCCTCTCGAGCTGATATGCAATTGCTTATAATTTCTGTTTCAATTCGTTTATGGAATTCCAATCATTTTATACGTAATGTTGTACACTTTTATATTAAATCAGTCCTTCTGAAAATACACACACACACACACACACACGCATGCACACACACACACCATTCCTGAATACGAAAATGAGTGTTCCCTCTCATCCTTGACCGTTGAGAGGAAAAAAAATTCACCCTCTTCAATGCTAACATCTAAAGATGAAAAGGAAATATCCTTCCTCGATTTTGACTTTGGGTATGAAAATTGAAGATACCTTTTATTATAGTTCTTTGAATTGGAAAAATATTCTTTCTGATTGACCACTGAAAACGAAAGATATATCCCCCGACTTTTATTTCTAGAAGTAAATTAGAATCTTCTCTTTGATTTTCGCTCTTAAAAGTTGACATTAGGGTAAAAAAAAAATCTTTCCCTGCCCTAAATGTGGTAAAGATCTCTCCTTAAATTGTGTCGCTTAAAATTGAAAGAAAAACTTTCCCATCGATTATGACCCCCGAAATAGAAAAAATACTCGCAATATTGACATCTGAAAAATAAACTCTTCATTTAACTTGATTCCTACCCTAAAAAGACCAATGAACATCACCTATAAGAGAAAGAAAATCACTTTTCCTGATTTTCATATTTCAAAATGGAAAATTAAAGTTTTTTCTTCAATTTTGTCCAACCATATTAAAAAAACAACTTATCTTTGATTCTGACCCCTAAAATCGAAAGAAAAAAATTTCCTCGATTTTGACCTCTGAAAATGTCACATAAGTGAACAGAAAACCATTCTTCGATTTTTTTTTCAACTAGAAAACAAGAACTCCATCCTTGATTTTGACACATGAAAAAAAAAAATCTTCAAATATTTTGTTGTCTCTCTAATTGAAAGAACCTTACCTCAAAATTGGGTTCTTCCTATTAAGGAAAAAAAACTTGTACATAGTTCCTCAGGTGAAAACATTGATGATAGTGAATGGAATAGTTACGTCCTGTTTGCAAAGTTTTGTTTTGAAATCATCAATTATATTCTTTACACTAATTGGTAAAATGTTGTTATATCTGTTCTATTTCGGAACAATTAGAGATTAGATTTGCATCATATTTACGTTTTTTTGGGTGGTCACAAATTATTTGCTTTTTACGGTATAGGTTCTTTGTGTAAAGAGAGCACGCTTGCAAATCGACTCAGAAGGCCTCGAATTGATAAACACTTTAGATTAAATATATGGCCGATGACATGTGAGAGGCGAAACACATCCTTAGCTCAATATGTATTATTGTTTTCGGTGAAAAAAGGGTGAATCTTGGAAATAAAAGAAAAGTCTAAAGTTGTAGAAATTCAACCTTCAGAAACTTTCAAAATTCAAAAAGGTAGTTGCATTATGAATTATTGTCAGATTTTAAATTCAAAGATTGACAATTTGGCAATAGGTTGAATAAACACTGTCTGTGTGTGTGCATGCATGTAAAACTTTGAAAACTACTGAAATTTTGTGTAGAATGAGAGAAGAGAAACTGGTTGAAATAGTGGTAAATCAGAAGTGAATTTTCTCCTTGAATAATTATTATTCTCGTTATGTATTGCAGTTGGTTGAATGGAAAGGTTTACAAATATTTGGGAGAAAAAAAAGGAAAGGAATGAGGAAAGAAAAAAAGAATATTGATGAAAAATGAAATAAGATTTGAGAAAAAGAGAAAAAAAATGGAAGGGGTTCAAAAGGAAAAAAAGACAGAGGGGATGGGAAAAAATAATAAAATTATTTTTGTTTTCTTTTTTTTCTTCTGTTTTTTTCTCCTACATAAATGTTCGGGGAATCCAAATTACTCCTTGCAAATATCCCTTCCTTTAAGCCGGATGTTGACCCCGGGGAGATAATCTTGGAATACAAATCACTCTTTTTGGAATTCAGTCAGAATTTATTTCGAATGTAATTTATTTATTTCAAGATAAGAAGAGATTTTCTTTTACTTTTTTGCTTTTTTTGCAATATCTCACAAATATTTTCTTTTACTTAAGAACAATTTATATACGTGACTTCCTTGAACAAATGACTTGGCAACAAAATGTAATTTATGAAGTATTTCTAGAAATAAATGTACACAGACAAAAAAACAATTTTTGAAGTATTTCTTGAAAGTAATGGAAATCAAGGAAAACACTTATTCCTTACCTATTTATCTATGTACTTACCTACCTACTTATCTACGAAGTATCTTGATGTACAGCCATCATTAAAAAGCTAACCACGTATGGTATTACTAGTGCAAAGAGTTTCATCGATAAACTATCGTGCACCATTACTATAGTAAAGTGATTGTAAGCAATTTGTTTGTATAGACCATCAGTAGTATAAGGAGATCGATCATTACTGGATCAGTTTTTTAACCTTCCCGGTTACTGTCTTACAGTGATTCCAAGTACGTTTTTCATGTAAACAAGAGCTAAAGTGATGAGTCCGCACCCGACTGGGTGTCTTACAATAAGTTTTCTTATACAAAAATTGATCTTTCTGGTCTTTATTCTGCAAGGTTGTTATTTTCTACTTCGATTGACATTCCTGAAAGATTACTGAATGTGACGGTAACCTTAGAAACATCAAAGAATATCTTAGCAGCAACATTTACTTACAATGGTCTGCGAAATAAACCTCTTTTACTCTTGTAGATATATAAAAAGCTGCAATCAGAAAAAAAATCGACCAAGTCTTTCCAGTAAAAAGCAAGTCATCCACTCACCTAATAAACTTTTTGCCAACAACACTTGCCACTTTATCTTGGAGAAGTGTGTATGAAATGATCGATAAGATGAGCAATTTCACGTTCGTCTGCACATAACAGCTTTTTAGGTGTGGACAATTCACTATCATATATGTATACATGATATATATATATATATATATATATATATATATATATATATATATATATATGGGTGGGTGTGTGTATGTGTGTGACCACTTCACTTCCGTTTTGTTTGGAATGATGGGAAGAACTGCTATTCAGGGAAACGTTTCTCATAAACTCTATTTCCGTTGATAAATTTTATTGACAAGAGGCAGACACATTTAGAAATTACTCGATAAAAATTATGTAGTTTTTGTTCTGAGCACAGGGCATTGGTAGATACATAAAAAGCGATGTATATATACAGAGAGCGAGAGAGAGGAGGGGGAAAGAGAGAAAGACAGACAAATTTGAGTATATATATATATATATATATATATATATATATATATATATATATATATATATATATATATATATGTATACATATATATATATAGCGATCGATATTACAAAACCAACAATCAAAAACTATCAACATAGCATTCTTCAGTTTTTAGCTGGTTTCATTGGTTTAACCGATTGGTTGGTTGGCTATGTATGTGTGTAACCTAAACTGACGAAGTTCAAAGATTGCATTTTTCAATATTCACTCCTTATTGAGTCAAGTAAACAACTTTTACCGAAGTTATCTGGCCCTAGAGAAATTTATTTAGGGGTTTCAATTCTTAATATATGTTTATACAAAGACGATCCCTCATTTTCTGTCATTTTTGGGAAAATTCTGTTTTTTTTCAGTGACTACGGGATAACAAATGGCGAGAAATTATCTCTTTTCTAATATTTTCAATCAACTGATCATCCCCAACGCATATAAATTGCCAAAAACCGTTGGTTGCTTAACATATGTTGATATTGGAGTCTCCTGTTTTTGTGTATATTTGTGTTGATTGACGTAATGTTTGCAATGAGGTGTCTCAGAGCTTTGAGTTGTTATATAGAATATGTGCAAGGCTGACATTCCTGGCCAAACTAAGCAATAATAATTAATAATATATGCACGATTCCCTAAGAGTAAAAAATGATTTAGAAAACTGAGACAGATTTTGGGTAATAATCTTATTGGCATAACTGAATCAGAATTCTGCTGTAATATCCATATATTTATCACATTTTGATTCTTTTCCAATCACTGATAATGAATGTGTGAATTCAGCTCTATGTAGAGACGTGCAAAATGGAAGACATGAAATGTGAGAACAAATGGGATTCAAGTTCAAGAGAAAATTGATTATAGCGGGCTCTGCAGACAAAGCTATTCGTGAATTATTAAGCATATACATGAAGACTGGCCCGATGTGTATTCATCGTCAATGATATAAATATATGGATAGTAGACACTAATTTTCATTCACTTATGACAAAGCAGCAATTACTTGAAGTCTCACTTACGCTGGGTATCAGAAGATCTTTTAATTTTATGGCTGCAAAAAGGAGAGAAATAAATAAATAATTATACGTAAAAAAAAAAAAAACACTTTTTCTTGAAGATAGATGTTTGTTGTAAAGATTTGAATTATTTATAACACCTTTTCCTTATAACTATATGTCTCTTGTAATCCCTGTAACTTCAAAAGCTTCACACGTCTGAATGTCTCAGTTACCTCCTTTCCCTCAAATTCAGCTTTTAAATAAGTTGAAATAGTCATTCCACACGAAAAAGAAATCTGAGAATTTCTGTCTACAAAATTAAATACGAATGTTATGTTGGAAAGCTTTGCTGTGTGAGTCATCTTTCCTTCTTTCATTGAAATCTGAAAAGTAAGCAGAAACAGAATTCGTTTTCCCACATAATATATCCCATTTTAACTCCTTTATCCATGGTTCTTTCAAATGGAATTCGCAAATGGTAGCAAACCATGTCGGCCTCAGTTGAGTCTTAGGATTTGGAATGAATTTGTCATCAGTTTTTCTTGTCATCTTTTATACTTCACTGTTGCTGCATAGGAAAATAAAGTCAGAAAACAATTGTATGCGTTTGATAAAAGAAAGGAGGAAAGAATACACCTTCTCAGCCTAATGGTTAATCCATTATTAGCCTCGAGAATCCAATCGAAGATCCTCAATAAAGAAAAACCTAGAAAAATGCCCCATCATAGATACATGACCTTCGAGATTTGATTAGTGTAACAATGAATGACATGAAATGGTTACGGAAGTAGGACTGCTTGATTTGAACGTATCGATCAGAAAGTTTAGTAACTTCGATAATTCACTCATCTCATAGGGATCGATATGGATAATATTGGTTTGTATGCGAGAGTCAAAAGGGCAAAGAGAAGAAAAGAAAGAACTAGATCGGGAGAGACGGGAAGAAAAGGGGGGTCATAGATTTGAATATGAATCAATTGCTTTGGGCTTCTCAGTTTTTTTAATTGATCGTTGGAACAAGACAGGAAGGAATATACAGATTTAGCAAAACACATCCATCGCTTTTCATATCGAAACAGAGGAATCAATCAACCAATGCTTAACTCGAAAAATCAGACGGAATAATGCAAGCCATTTTATTGCACAACTAGTCTGTGCATGGTTACAGATATCAGGAGAAGGAAATTGATAAAGTTGATTCTGATATTTTTGTCCGATTTTCAACTTCTGTAAAGACAATCATCATCAGCATCACCCATCTCCTCTCCAATATATTGTGCTATCTTGCCATCTACCTATCTTATGTTCAGCGTCACTTTTCTTTCGCATGTTCAATTGGTCATAATTTGAGAGCCAATTCCCTGATGAAAGTCAATCTTTCATCTCCGTAAGTAATCATTAGGAGAATGCACTGGTTGTAGACACTTCTTTTCAGAACTCTTTCTTTTTCAGGTTTGAACTTTCATTGTTGAAAGCTAACCAACCTTAGTTGATTGTTCATATGATTTTAGACAATATTTCCATTTATCAATACTTGGACATAAATTTCCTGGACATTCTACGCAATATAAAAGCAGAATGCTCTGTCCAATGAGGTTCTTAAGGAGAATAAACTTATCCAGACGGAAGGCTATTAAAATTCCGTTTTTAGAATTCTATGTTTTACGTCGATGTACATCAACGATCAATTTGACATTGTGCCAAGTTGAAGTTTCAGAGAAGTCCGGAATTTCGTCTTCTTATACAGTCAGCAATCTTCCTGCTTCATTTATTCAAAAAGAGACGAATACGTAGTACAATACTACTGAGCTTCTTTTTTCTTATGTTACTATATATATATATATATATATATATATATATATATATATATATATATTATATTATATTATATTGAAATTTTGTTCTCTAAGCTAAGTAATGCAATATCTGTGTAATGATGGTAGATCACTTTAGTATAACACAATTCATGATAATTCCATCCAATCGTAAAACTTTGGATTTCTTCAGGTGATATATTTGGTTTATTTCACATTCTTATTTTGAACATTCAAGGGTCTACTTGGAGTTGAGGTTTAGGTTCAAACAGAAAATGGATGCCCTTTGTAGAAAAGAAGTCTCAAATTAATCATTACCTATCAAACTGAAATATCAACCGGAGAGAAGCCCTCAAAAGTGAAATATTATATAAATACCTTTACCCAAACAAACATCATAGACAATGCTTTCTTATCATCATCATCTCATCGTTTCAACTCAAGACAGATAAAGCTCAACAGTCGTCATTTCTTCCCTTTTTTTTTGTATTTTTTTGTTGAGATTTACTTCTTTTCAATAATTCTTATTCATTCTCTGTGTCTCATGAGATGCTGAACAGGGAACAACACGGAGAAGCCACTCAGTAAACTGAGTTCAAACCCTGACAGGGGCAGTTAGTGTGTGCAAATACTCTTCAAAGAGTATGTATTCATCAAGCACCCAGTTATGGGTAAAAATACCATAGTATGAAGAGAGTGAGACCATTTATTATAATTATCACCACCGAGTCTATTTCAAATATCGCAAACGTTAATGGTTGATTTGCCATTGTTTCTTTCTTTTAAAATACAAAATCACCGCCATATTTCTTGTTCCCCAACCAACCAATATCCTATTTCAACAAATTTGGGTTAACTTGTACCGTATCAATTATCTCCATGGTCAACAGACATTTTGCCTCTGTGTTAACTGCAAATGATTTGCAGTCTGATAAGAACAGTCTTTCAATTCTTCTGAGTTGAGAGCAAATATCAAGCAAACGTTTAGATAACCATTTTGTAGTCACTCACCCTGAACTGTCATTTTTTTTTTTGTTATCTATCTTTCATTTAGCCATTTTTTCCCTTCATTTTCTTTTTCTTTGACGCGTTCATTTTTGTTCTTATATTTTCTCTCTCCTTTTACTTCATTCGTCTCCATTCCACTGCTTTTTTTATATATAATTCCCCTTCTGTATTTCCTCTTCTCTTTGTCAAATTTTCTTCTTTTTTTTTTCTTTTCTTCCTATTCTTTCAACCTTCTCCAGTTCTCTCTTTCTTATATCTGTCTCATATCATTCTATTTCTTCATCTCTCTGTTCCTTTCTCTAATTTCTTTCCTCAGTTTTCACAGAAGTGAAAAGATGGTTTCATTATGACACAACGGGAAAATGCAATTCAATTTACTCATGTTTTTTCTTCGACCAAGTTTTGTTTATTATACTCTATATTCAATGTTGATTGCAATGTTTGCAGGATTTTTTACTTACCGCGTATTACGTAGCAAACTCTCTTTCCATGTTGACATATGTATACATATATATATATATATATATATATATATATATATATATATATATATATATATATATATGCATATGTTCACATTTCCTCAGAAAAGAGTGATGTCTTCTTCTTCTTTTCCTTTTTCTTCTTCTTCTTCTTCTTCTTCGATCATTCCTTTTTTTGTCTTGATTTTCAATCTCAGCATCTTTTTCCCTATTCATCTCCCCTACATTCTATTCACCATACTTTCATTTTTTCTTCTCTTCTCCATCAATCCTTTTTCCTGGCAGCAGTCACGAGGAATCAAATCGAGAAAACGTGAGACTTTGCAGAGAGCAGGAAAGCTGAATGATTAACGCATCAGACCAAAGGTACAACCTTACCAACAGGATGAGAAAATAAGTCAAATTTCAGATGAAAACAAGTAAAAACCAAGATTAAAGAAGAAAATAGTCAAGATTAACAGGAATGGGAAAAACAAAATAGAATATCATTTACAAGACTTTAATGTTTACCTGCACCATTTTCTTCCCTTTTTCTGTTGATTTTTTTTTTCAATATTCATTTCTTTGTCTCCTTATTTATTTATTTATTTATTTATTTCAGCTGGATGCTTATAAGCCCTCTAGAATTGCAACATCCAGTGGGCATGGGGCAGCATCATGATTGAGGCAATGATGTGACACAGATAAGGAAATTGCTTTTCGATTGTGAAAGTGAAAGTTAATACAGGATTTGTCATGAGATAAGCATCGAATACACACGTGCTCACATCAACATGGATGAAAAGAGAATAAACACAGGTTTTCGTGTTTTTATATAATAATAAAGCCATACATAGCAAGATGTAATCATGCCCAGGTACTTATGAATGTCACTGATACACAAGGGATATTGATATCGATATACATAGAGATAAAATAAAGAAAACAACATTGAGATAGATATTGAGTATGTTTGACAGTGTGTTTGTGAACATGTGTTCGTGTAAATTTTGATGATGATTATGTTTGTGTGTGGACGTGAATAAACACATTATAGACCACTCCAGGCATATTTGAGAACAGTAAGTAACTATATTAATAGATAACTTTGGAAAATTGTCATATATTTACTATGTACTTCCAGAAAATATACATTTACGGGAAGAAGTATCCTACTTAGGGCAATAGCGTCTGAATCTTGTTCACATTCAATTCATCGAATTTCACACTCATATCTCGGCGTCTCTCATCACTTTTCACAGCAGTCTGCAAAGTCTTCTTCCGGGATCGCTATATTCCATCTCTTTTGAGGAGAGCCGAAGTTCACGTGGAGCTAAATATGGATTAAAGGAAGGGGTCTGGAATACCTTGGTGATGCCAAGAAAATCCTGAACCTTACATGGGCAATGGGTGTCGCAAATGGGATTTTCACACACTCCACAAGTTCACTCAATGGAGTCAATGGCGTCTCCTTGAATCTGAAAATGTTGTTCCATCGGTCCATTTAAAAAAGAACCCTGCATTTCTCATGTCTAGTCAGACATTTAATCCTCCATCCGAAACCCTACCACCAGAAAAAGAAGAGGAGAATAGAAATCGTCAACTAAAATAATCAACATAAGTTTCTTCACAGTTTTAGTTGGCTAAGAGTGTATCACCTGTCTGACTCACATCAATTGAGCTAGAGGACTGAAAATTTCAAAATGGTTTCCTCATTGTGTATAGAAAAATGTTTTTCTTTTGTTAAAT
>OY735224.1:6701322-6708822 GCA_963457665.1 Thysanoteuthis rhombus | reverse complement strand
ACTTGAACAACCCTGGAAGATAGATTGGTAGTTCGTCCCTTTGACGGTCAAGTCATGGGATTCAGGTGTTGTTCTTGCCTTCCGGTTCTTGTCAATCGATTTCACACTCTTTTGTTTTACTTTTTCAGTTTTCTAAGTCAGCTTTCAGGTTGCTAGACCCATCGAAGCCTCACAAGGAAGGCGAGAGAGAAAGTAAAGAAGGCTGGAGGAAAACATGAACGGGAAGAAAAATGAAACGAAGAACAGAAGGATGAGATGAGAAAATGAAAAAGAAATGTCGACAATTAAAGTAAGTTTTTAAGTGAGTAATAAAACGAAAGAAAAAAGAGGAAAAAATGAACACAAATATAAGGAAAGAAAGGAAAATGCTGACTGGTTGGAAAAAAGGAATGAAAAATACGAATGCATTGTAAAGTATAAGGGAAAATTGGGGGGGGGAGAAACACATAAATCAAACGAAAGGAAAAAGAAATACAGAATTAAAAAAAACATAGAGAATGTAAATAAATATATAGAAAGTGAAAGAATCGTGTGAAAGAAGGAAAAGAAAAAGAACATCAATATACAGTCCTAGAACAAAAAAGCAAAAGAAATAAAAACTGAAGAAAGATGTAAGGAAGGAAAACAACGATAAAGAACGGAAAGGAAGATAAAAACAAAATTCTCTTGAAAGATCAGGAAATTTGAAACCACTTCGATGGAAACGATGGTTAAGAAAAGAAGAACAAGAAGGAATAGAACAACAGCAACAACAACAACAGCCACACAACAACAATTACAATAAAGAGTGTAAAATATGAATGAATGGTCTTTCCAAACAAGCTGGATTGTCACGTTGTCTATTGACGGATCAAATAAATCTGATTGGCTAATCTAACCCCAGCTCCTCAGGGACCAATCGTTTTCACATGTGAATTTTTTTGAGATTATATCGTGGTTGAGTTCAGGCAGTAACATTTTATCAGTTAAAAAAAAAAAAAGGAAACACAGAAAAAAAAGGCAAAATCTACGAACATTTATCCAAGTTGATTTGATTGTATGGGGTTGGATATTTTCATTTATTCTGCATTCGTCTTTCTTTTTTTCTTGTCTTCATTTTCTTTTTTCTTACTTTTTTTTTTTTGCTTTTTCCTTGACTTTTTCTCTTCTTTCTCCTTCTCTTCTACCTTTCTGCTCTTTTTTCTCTCCTTTTACTATTTTTCCTTCTTGTCGTTGCTTCTCTTTTCATTCTTCCTCTTTCAACTATTTCACTTCTTGTCTTCCCCCTTTTCCTCCTCCTTTTCTTGTTCTTCTTGTTCTTCTTGTTATTCTCCTTCTTCTTCTTTCCTTCTTCTCCTTCTTCTTTTATTACTTTTTCTTCTTTCTCTCTTTCTTTCTTTCTTTGCTTTACTTTCTTTGCTTTACTTTCTTTTTTTTACTTTCTTTTTTTTGCTTCATTTTATTGTTCATTACTTCTTTAATTAAGTTGGAGATCAGCACGTTTCTTCTATTTCTTTCAATTTGTTCTCCTATTCTCCTCCAACCTATTCATCTATATATTTATGGGTTTCTCAAATACATGTTCACCTTTAATCAGGGAACCAGAGCCAATCCTAATCTTCGCTTCGTGGAGCTTATCTCCAGTTCCTCTCAACGGATAAACATTCAACGAAAAAAGGGGGAGAAGAAAAGCAACATTGGAGATTAAACCGTAATCTCTCACAAAACGAAAAGAGCGTAAAAATCAGAGAAAGTAAACACTCAGGAAACGAAAATACACTCTTACATACATGTATTAAAAGAAAAGAAACACTAAATGCAATGTGTTCGTTGGACCCCTTAAGGACACTCGTATTTTTGTATCGGGCAATCGTTCCTAATTTATGCACTTCAAGTGCGAGTTTACTCAGTGCAGTTTAGAAGGAGATATTTTGTAATAAGAATTTCATTCAAGGTTTTTTGGAATGTTGAATGGATCAGGCATTGGGAGGAGAAGAAAGGAGAAAAAGAGAATGAAAGAAAGAGAAAAAAGAAAGAGAGAAAAAAAAAGAAAGGATGGAAGGAAGAAAGAAAGAAAGGAAGGATGGAAGGAAGGAAAGGAGGAAGGAAAGGAAAGAAAAACGGGAGGGAGGAAATAAGGAATTTAGTGAGAAAAGAAATAACACTATATTTCACAATCGATGCGTGATGAAGGTATATAGATTGATTGATAGATTTGAACGACCGAACCAAGAAAGAAGGAAAAAACGGAAGGAATTAAAAGGAAAATGCAACTGATTCGATACAACTTTTTAGACTGATGCGAAAAAGGGGGTAAATGTTGAAAATGAGGTTTGTAAATGTTAAAAAAATATGGTTGATAATAAAACAAAAAAAAATCAAAAAAATCTCCAAAAAGATTGTCGGGCTGATGTTGAGAAAAAGAGGGGCAAAATAAATTCTCTCTCGATTTCCACCCTAGAAGTGGTAAAAAAAATCTGTTTCGACGACAAATCCGGGAAATGGAAGATGATTTCCCCAAAGATTTGACCCCTGCAATTCAAAAATCAAAAGGAAATGTTTTTGGTCGATTTTAACTCGCAGAATTAGAGCAAATTTCACTGTGATTTTGACCCTTGGAAGCTTTAAAAAATTCCACTTGATTAATGCATCAATATCGACCACTAAGAGTAAAAAAATTCACTCTGATTTTGAACCTCAAAACTGAAAATATCCTTCTATTTCGAATAAAAAAAATGAAAAGTTTTTCTGTTGATGTTGAACCTTTGGAGAGGAAAATAAAAGTTTTTATGGACTCAAAATAGAAAAAAAACCCAATTGATTTGACCCCTGAAGTGGATAAAATGCCCCTTTGAAAAAAAAGAGAGAAAAAAACATAGAGAAAAAATTCCTCCGTCGATTTAGCCTCCTAGAAAGAAAAAAAAGGGATTTCTTAAGATCCTGCCCCCTTAACGTGAGAATGGTTGGTAATAAAACAAAAAAAAACTAATACAGGGCAAATTTCCAAAAAGACTTTTGATTCCTCAAAATTGTAAATTAAAGTTCCCTCCATATGATCGACATAATCTCCGATCCCGAAATTTCGTCTTTTTTTTTTTTTTTTGCAAATGTACTTTAACCACACTGCATCAAAAGAGGCACTAACCAAAACATTACTATTCAAATTATCTATGTACAACCGATAAGAATAACAATATGTTTAAAAAAGAATAGAATTGGATTAAATTGAATTGATTTGAGATGAGAGAATGAAAAATATTCTTTTATTACGTTGTCAAAGCGAAAACATATCATTTTTCTGTTGATGAATAATTATGTGGATAGATCCCCTTCCTTGAGCTGAAACCCTCATAGATATATTGGAAGTGTGATTTTTTTTTTCATTTCTCAGAAACCTGATCAGAAGTTGCATTGATATCATTTTATGGAATGATTTTTAATGCAGGCTGTCACATACGGAGAGAATAACAGGCGGGTGGTGAATTATAAAAGGATTTAAAAAAGGCGTGGTGGCTGTTGTCAGGATGGATCACTGGTTACCTCCCCTTGTTACATTATCGTACAGATTGCAGGTGGGAAAGAGATAAGAAAGGCGCCATGATGTTAATATTACATAAGACGCAGTGAAACTGTTGTTGCTGTCGTAATTACTCCAAATTCTTTTACAATCAAACTTTCGTTTCTTTTTCCTTTAAGATTTTTCAAGGTTTTTTTTTCTTTGATTCTGTTTTCCATTAGAGTTATTAGGAGCGTGTGGACACTGGGGAAAGCAAGGGTTTGCATATGTGTGCGTGGGAAATTTCCAAAACCTGTGTCGTTTTCAGAAAGGTTTGCAAAATGGAAGAGGCAAATCATTTTTTCTAATTATCAAACTGCATTTATTTATCTTTCAGGGAATTTCTTTCTTCCCCTGTGTTGTAGCTCTATTTCAATCATCCAGCAACATTTTCTTCTTTACCTGACACTACTAAAAACGAACCTCATTTTATCTATGAATATTAAACCTGAGGAATGTTGATCGACGGAAACGTCTTGGGAATTGTAAAAATCATATGAAGAATGAATTCAGTTCCGATAAAATCCTTCAATGTGAGCCTCTGAAGATGTTGGACTGGACTTTTCCCAGTTAGAATTTAGATCTGTCTGTCTCCCAGACTGATTGTGAAAAGAAAAGACCGATATCAATAATTTGATTAAAATATTGAAGTAAGAAAAACAAGAAGAAAAATAGGAAAGGGGAGAAGAAAAGAAAAGATTGAAGAAAGAATAGAGGTGGAAGGGAAAAAAGAAGAAGTGTATGAAAGATGGAAGGAGGAAAGGAACGAAATAAGAAATGAAAAAAAATCACATCGATGATTTGATTGAAATGTTAATTGAAAGATAACGTCAATTCGTTATTTTTAGACGAGATACATTTTAATTGATTTTTGTGTATATGCGCGTGTGTGTCAGATAAGGAAACAGTTTTTCCTGAATTAAAGATAAAAGACGATAGATGAGAAATGTCTTTTTTTTTAAATTTCTATCAACTTAAATTATTCACGTATAAAAGAACGACTGCCAGGATTGAGCAACAAGTGTCCAAATATTTGTAATCTAGCGCTTACAAAAATACTTCTATGAATTATCAAAATCTGTAAAAAAAAAATGTGGATGTTATTTTTTTATCAATTTCTGAATACCTTTCAAACATTGTAGCCTTTAATATTTGTGCAATATGGCGACGTTGATTATTTTCTGGGCTAATGTATTAGTTCCTATACTCATTTTGAATCCAAGTTAACAATGTATAATTGATTTAGCTACAGTTTTCCTGATTATATGGGGCTTCAAACACCCGTACTTTAAAAAAAAATCAATGTCATCTAGTTCATGAGTAATATTTTTGAGTATTCGGTGTATATGATTAAAAATACCTCTGCCTAATACAGTTCATTGATATTTGCAATCATTTGTCATCTCCTTCGGCTTCCTTTGAGACGTGAGCAATCTAATTGGTTCACGTAGTTTCTTACTTCATATCATCCTTGAACCACTTTAAAGGCGGTTGTTATCAACAATCTACCCAACAAGCCGATAATTACCCACAACAGGCCAAGGACACTTCCTTAATGCATTAACTGGATTAGAACCTCACAAAAACGCATTGAAGGCGAAGGAATTTCTTAGGTTATCAACAACAAGTCACTCTTCCTCTCTGGACCGAGCTATGACCGAGAAAGATAAATTTGTTTATTTTTAAAATCATGGCTCAGTTGTTACAACGGCTCACTTGTGGTCGAGAGGTTTTTCCATTGTATCTCAGATACGATAAGCATTATCGTACAAGGTGTCTCTAAATCAAATGATACTAACTACAAAATGTACAAATGTAAAAATGATGCAGTAATTAGCGTTTGAAAGTCCAACCGATACAGATTTCAATTAAATAATGTCATAAATATTGCACTATTCAGGACTTTTGTTTTTGCTGATTCTTTGAATGGTCATGATTGTCAACTTCCCAAGAAAAAGTTAATTGCGTGCTGTGGCTGGCAGGGTTGAAATCAGTAACAGCTGTGAAAGTTTGTTAGACATTATGGAACAGATGAACCTCATACACACTCAATAAACAACAAGTGACCTCAAAATCTGGGTCACAAATTTGATTAAAAATCTAAATAATGTCTCCAGAGATTTTGCACGTCGGCTGGATCGATGGATTACAAATAATGCTGGTTATGTTGAAGATTGGGAATTAAATTCCACTTTGACAAAAACTTCAAAACAGAAGCATTCATAAGCTAAATACTGTATGGTTTTATTTTAATGTATGTTGAATAATACATTTTTTTAAATACACACGAAGATTTTTGAGACACCCTGTATTAAAAAGAATCATTTTCAACAAAGAGCCTTTTAACATCTGTTTAAACTGTTTGTATTCCCAAAATTTTGGGTAACTCTTGATAGTAACCACGGAAACTATCCAATTTTATAATTAACTAAAAATATATCCCTGCTGGGGCTGTGGTGCCTGAGTCAACCTCAAAGTACCCTTTTAATCTCATACACTTATTCCAGCGTCATTTACAATTTTCGAATCAGTCTTAGATTGAATTGATAAATTCTGAGAATATTGTTGAATGTATTTCGAACCATGGTCTGTATGAGAGATTTAGCTAATCTGAGCGTGTTGCTGGGCTTTTAGACTTCCTACGTCAGTTATTCTCTGATATTGTTAACACGTATTTGGCCAAAGAAGTTGTTTAAGGTGGCATCTTTGAATTGAGTAAATTTTGATTTGTAAGAAAACATCAGACTGTGCCAAAAAGACTTATCGTTTATATCGATTGCCCATCCACTTGTTAGAGCTGAAAGGAGTTTCCTCCTGACTGCTAGTCCACAGCAAAAAAAGATGATGAAGTTTATTTTCTTCTGTTCTTGGGTTAATTTGATATGTTTCTGTCATACCTGTTATTAACATAAAACTAATGCTGTTTATAGACTTCACGATGATTGACAAACCAGAATTTGTTTGAACCCTTGGACAAGACATGGATGAAGACGAGTGTATCTATTTTCTTGGTTATTGAGAATGCAACGGCCACACAGTCAGCATGTATGTCCAAAAAAGCTTGATTGCAAACATATCTACAATGTTTACATTTTGGTGTCCTGGCATATGGTTCCTCTGAAATCAAGCTGAAACATTTGGGAAAAGAAGATCTTCCGTCTATCTGTTTTAGTCAGACATGTATATGTATATAATGTTGATAGACAGGGACAAATGAGAAATTTTGAAAGAATTGAGGATTTAATTATTGATGCAAAAACAATTGATTACCAGAGAAAATGGTGGGGGTAGGTTGGTGACGGAGAGAAGACATCAACAAAGGAATTAGAAAGCAAAATAGGATAATTGAAAAATGATCTTGGCGCAAATATGAGAAGATGAAGAAATCAGGAAAGGGAACTTCAATACGGACTGAATGAAAAAATCAGAGATAGGAACATTGTATTACGCTAATCTTCCAAGAGAGAGAGAGAGAGAGAGAGAGAGAGAGAGAGAGAGAGCAATCCTGTGATGAAAAGTGACATTCAAATTACTGGCTTTAACCTGGACTCAATAACTGACTACTGGCCCTCAAATTAAAGACTCAACTACCCGGCCATTCGATGGGTACAATTCTACCCGTGAATATGTACTGTGGATACGTCGATCAATAAAAAGACCCAAGGATGGGGAGATTTTGTGGTTGTTTAATTTGAAGTGATTTTTTATTTGTTCATTAAACGTTGTTTTGCACGGCATAAATCAAGATGTTATAAAATGTGGGTATGAAAATTGTATCTTTACTGCTGATATATACTTTCTTTAGTTAAATGCTGCACAAGCCAAATGAGAGAAATCTAGGTTGGAAGATTGTGTTAAGCCATTTTTCCCAGTGGAAAAGGCCACCGCAGGTTGAAAATCACCTTTCGAAATATTCAGAAAGACCAGAAGGAAAGCCAACGTAACTACGTCTGGGAGATATTTTG
>OY735224.1:6663822-6693822 GCA_963457665.1 Thysanoteuthis rhombus | reverse complement strand
AGAGCCTTTGTCTGTGCATGTAATTTAGACAACATGAAGTAACAAGATATATGTTATACCATTCATACGTAACCCAACTCCACGTTCCAATGTGCATAGATTTGATATATTGGACTATGTTCTTTGCAATGTATCTGACTAAATAATGATTAGTGAATATGTATTCATAAATGTTAAATTCCTGCAAAATGATCTCTTTTTTTGCAGCTGAATGTGGATTGGGACCAATGTCCTAACTTACTTAGTGGCAGGCTAAATGCCGGTAGGACGACTTTTTATGCAATTTTCTAACTGGGAAAAATAAACCTTTCTACAAGAATCAGCATTGGAAATTCTGGCCTCAACATTAACTCAGTAAACACTGCTTTATGTAGATTTATAAAGTCCCATTCATTGTAACTCAAATAGGAAAATCTTGTTTATCGAATGGGAAGTATATTTGAATTGCTGGATAATCCCCAACATGATAGGCTTGATAGATGACGTGAGATATGAAGGATATACAATGATATAATCAATGATGGACGAATAATAAATACACCATGACACATGATATCAAATATATGACATGATACTTATAATATGATGATCGCGGGTGCATGTCTCAATAGCCAGTATAATACACAGAATAGTCGGAACATTGTACAAGATACTTGGTATAACAAACGAAAAAATAAGTTAATTTGTACATGTTGAAATGTTGCAAAAATACAACTAGAGACATTGAATACATAGCATTAATATATGGCATTATATACGATATATGTTAGCCATTACATGACATATTGTTGCAGCAATATGGCATATGATAACTGTTTATTAATTGAAAAAAATGACATAACCTGGCAAGTATAAGTTACAATATCCAGTTTATGACATTGTAAAGCTAGTGTAGGTCTTAAGATAGTAGGTATATGACATTACAAGTGATTTATGATATAAGATATGATGTTTAAAGTATACAGTGCAAGGTCATCAGTTGGTGGAGTGTTAAAGAGTCGAGGATAATTATAATAGTTGCGAACCCATGTACTGCAGAGATTTTAATGGTCACGGACGTCCAAGAATTCTGTCCAACATTTCCATGTCTGCTGCCATATGCTTACGCCATGAGAAGAGCTGAGATTGCAGGAAATCGCAAGTGCCATAAGACTTTCAAAATGTAAGCATGATGGCAGCCACGATGCCTTTATTACAAGGTGTCATGTAAGAAAATAGTCAATAAAATCAGAGTTCATAATTTAATATAGAGAAAATAATGCGTTTAAACAAACAAAGGGAGACGTCCTTTGATGAGTTGACAAGTAATGCATTTATAAACAGAATATACAAAGCAGAGTAGTATAGAATGTAAACATTATGAGGATCCATTGTGTTAGAGCGTACCTGTTTAGAATAAATTGCTACGTAGAATTTCAATGTTAGGGCTTGTATTTCTCTGATGTACAAAAGCGAATTCCTAATAATTCTGACATCCAGGAGTTGAAAAGAAGATGGATGGATAGATGTTCGAGTGACTACGAAGGAATTGTGTTATATTTGATTGTTGCTATGGCTACTGAGCAGAAGCACTAAAATAAGTTGTTTCTCAAAATGCTTTTGGTTCAGAAGACTGGAATGATTATTTGTAACAGCATTATCAGTTTAAGGCTAATGACAAAACCTGTGAGACGAAGTAACGTACTCGAAATTATGATCACTGAAAGCAAACTTAGATGCCATTCTCGATGTGGAGTAAATGTGCAACATAAAGACTGTTTAAAATGCTGAAAACACACGAGGGTTTCAAAACTCATTCAGTTTAGTATTCAATTTTAAAGTTAATCATAACAATGGGAAAATATAGTCCGTACATGACATATGATGACAAACAAAAGTTATTTATTAGTAGGTATAAAAACAATCTAACGAGTCGATAACATGGAATGCCAAGTATATGGCAATTTATATCAAACATAGGGCATAAAATAGCAAGAAATAACATGGAAGCGCCCGCACAAAGATTATTCTCCCATTTTGAAACAATATGCCCAGGTAATTACTCGAAACTGGATGCAATTGGCTTTGTACGTTCTGGCTCTCATTGACTATCGTAATATACAGAAGCATGATAACGATGATAAGTAATTTTTGAGATAAAAAAAAAAAACAACTACAGAAAACGTTGGTTCAATGTTTTTCTCCTTTGTTCATATGGTATAATGATTTACAATGAGATGCTCTCGTAGAGTTATATTGTACCATCAAGTAACCAGAATAAGGCATAAAGTATTGAAGTTACAGTCCAAAGAGACCCTTTGAAGGGATGTATTGCAAGAGGTAAAGTGAAGCCCTTAGGTGATAGAAATGGGATTCACACTCAGGGAAAAGGAGGGGGGGACATCCAATGTATATATCTTCAATTTTTGAATGCTTGCTTTAGATTTCTTTTTTTTTCCTGTTTTAACGGAAAAAAGCAAAAGTGACCATAACAACGGAAAAGAGGCAGCAGGCACCTGATACCCCTTTCCCTCTCTTACAACCCTAATATCCTGCACTTCACATCACCCCAAGATTTCATGACTCAGCCTAACATAATATTATAACCATTCTCGGTTTGTCCCATGTCAACTATGATTAAGATAATTTCTGCCCCACTTTCCTGTCTAGCCTGTCTCCACTTTTGTCATACACACACGTAGACACACACACACACACACACACACACACATATATATATATATATATATATATATATATATACAGAGAGAGAGAGAGAGAGAGAGGGAGAGTGTGTGTAGTACATAGGGTGAAAGATTTTAAGTGAAAGAAAATAAAATGTAGGGAAAAAGAGTAAATAATTTATTCATGATGATCTTCCAAGTTTATCGTAATTCAATCAAAAGATTAACAATCGAGAAATATTCTTGTCTTGATTTAGTTAAGCACCGTGAATGTAGAACAATCTATTTACAACGTGTATTTTCCAGTCATCGTCGGGAGTTCTTGGTTCTAAACAACAGGAGAGCACAACAGAATTTACTACCACAGTCGTTCTCCCATACATCAATGGTTCAGATAAATTGATATATCATTGAAATCAAATAGATAGATAGATAGATAGATAGATAGATAGATAGATAGATATGTGTGTGTGATGGGTGTGTGTGTGTGTGATGGGTGTGTGTGTGTGCGTGTGCGCGCAAGTGGGATTGTGTGTGCGTGTATATGTGTCCATGCAGATGCCTATGTGCGTTTGTATGTTTATGCATCAACATACATATCAACTTATGCGTGTGTGCACGTGCATGTAAGCCATGAGTTGACCGATATGTGTTTATCATATTTAGTATATTGAAGAAAAAAAGCAGGAATCAAAGATATCATAGTATTCTTTTAAAAATCCAAATGACAATTGGCAGGTAGAAAAATAAGATGATGTAACAGACTAGACTAGTGCAGAATGTTTCGATTCGACGATAGCCATGACAGAGAGATTAGTCGAATGGTAGAGAAGGTCCATGTCCAACAACAGGCATTAAAAGACTAATGATGATGAGCAATTACGCACACGCATGCTCACGCACATACACACACATATACACACATGACTCATATTCAATACACATATACTGAAAAGTTGAATTCACGTTGTTCATCACGTCTGATACTCACATTTACATAAACGTACATGCACTCAATACACATACGCGCACACAGAATTACTTTCAAATACTCATTTACGCTGATAAATATTATTGATTCATACAACACATATCATGAATGTATGTGTAAGTATGTGTGTGTGTGATTGCATGATAATGTGTTAGTGCACGTGTCTCTGTATCCTTTTAAGAAAATAAATCCTTGAATCAGCTGTGAAAGGTACGAATTATATGGAATGTATTCCAAGAGAAAGACGCACATGTGCACACACACTTATATACATTTCTCACGGTTGAAGTATAAACACACACACAGACATTTAATGAATATTTATAATAAACATGTTTACTTACATGACACACGCACACATTTATATATACATATGCATAAATATATTCATATACATATATATATATATGTGTGTGTGTATGTGTGTGTGATATAGATTCTTACTTGCATATATTTATGTACATAAATAGATCATGCAGTAAATAAGTAGTTCTATTAGGCAAACTTGTTCTCTGTTACAAAGTCTCTGAAAATCATAAAATCGTAAAAACCCCAACTGGTGTCAAATGTTAGAATCTATAACACAGAATGTAAAACATTATATACGCTCTAATTTACGGGTAAGAGATTATACACAGCTCGATATATCAGAAGATATTGAGAGAGAGATTTAAATTGATAGATAGACAAAAAGGAAGACAAACAGAAAGACAGACACAAGATGGGAATAAAATAGACTCAACATCTCACAAAATAAAAAAAGAATTCTAAATTACCTTAAAATGAAAACCACGTGGTACATGCAAGTATATTTTCTCGGTAGCTAAATCTGAATGTAAAGATAGAAATACCTACCGAAGTGTGTGATTCCTAGTTGCCGTCAACACCAATCGTAGAAACTCCACGGCTCACATAAAAAAATCCAGGGTTATGAAATTATGTATTACGTAGATATGTATTCAAGTTATAACCCCCCCACTCCGTGTACGAGGAGTGCAACAGCAAAACAGGTTGTGATAGAAAACTACACTTATGAATCAGTTCTCGACACGTTCGAGAAAAACCACATTGAGAATGATTCAAGTCTCGTTGATTTATTCCATCCTTCTTCCTGTGTTTTAATTCTTCTATTCGTCTCTTCTCTCCATCTCTGCTCGTTCTTCATGAGACTGTGTATGCGTGTACCTGTATCAGTCGTACTCGACTGTACTATATCTCTCCTTTCCCCTCTCAGCTCTCTCTCCCTCTTGCTGTATACATTGATACACATACAATATCCAAAAACATTCTTATCTACATATCTATCCTTCCATCTATTTGTATATTTGACAATTTGTGATAATACTTTTTCTTCTCTCTGAATTTTAAAACATTTCGCCCCTGCATTGTTCAGATGTCGTATTATATGCATCCTCCAAAACGTCCCATTCTTCCCCAACAACAAGATTTATGTTGCCAATCACCTACTTTGATTCAATTAATGCACTGAAAATGGAATAAATAACCTTCAAAATAAGATATTTGGAAAGAAAAAAATATTCTTTCTAAATTTCTGCTAAGGCTGTTTTCTTGGAAACGCCACATAATGAGTTCATAAATGTTGAGCTATTTCATGTGCTAGTTCTGGGAAGAAAGCAGATGCAGTACCCGTTGGTTAATTGACGGTGTTTTTATTGTGAAACAACGATCACTGAATTCTTTAACTAACCCTCTACATAATATTGAATGTTTCCCGACGATTGAAACAACATTGCTTAGTATTTGAGTATCATGTAATCTAAGCAGAGTTTACTTTTCCTTTTCTTCGGAAAAGTGAAAAAAAAACTTTTTTATTTAAATATCTTCTTTCATACCCGTTACTTTGTTAGCTCTGTACCCATGGGTAAAATCTAATGCACTGTTGGATCAAAAAATGATTTCACGGAAACGTTAGGGATAACAACATCATATCAAATAGAACAAAACCATTCTTATTCTAATTGTTTAAAATACCAACATTTGGGCATACGATGAACCAAATAGTAAACAGTAACAGTAGTTATAATACCAGAAGCCGAAATCAACTAATGTGCACATAGTGTAAGACTTTAGCAATTAAAATGTTTCATCCTTTTTCACCTTTGAGTGACCCCACCCTAAGTCTCTCTCCCTATCCCCGGACACCAAGTTCAATTCAACCTTATTTTACTCTCTCACTTTTCTTCAGCTCAAAAGCACTGGACACTGATTATATAAGTAATAATTCCCATCAGCACATTGCCAAACACGCTCCATGGCGGAGTGTCTAAACAAGTATTAACTGAGAGAAGCTTTGTAAAACATAAGGCCAGAAGTATTGAGCGTCACGTCATTTCCTAGCTCATAGTCTCAAGTACTGGGCATCGAAAAATTGTTGTGTGACATTAGGATTAAAACCGTCGTTCAACAATATTCACTAATCTCCGTCAAGTTTGGCACAGGGGCAATTTTAAAGAGCTCTTCATAATCATTGGACTCACTAGAGCAGTTATCTATCGTGAGACTAGATTGCTAATTAATGCTCCTGGGTGAGATTCTGATAATAATATTCACTATGCTTTGCTTTATACTAAGTAATGAGTATTAGACAATCCGTGGGAATCGAACTATTTATAATCACCTGCAAGACCAGTTTGCTTACCACTGCTCCATGCCGAGATGCCTATAATAATATTCACAATGCTTAGCTTTGTACAAAGCCAAGAGTATTGGACACTCTGTTGGAATAGAAGTCTTTATATTAACCTGTGCGACCAATTTTCTAACTGACCATTGAATGAGCAACAATCCAAACTGTTTGATGTTTAGATCACCATTCCTTAAAAGTTCACTTTACACCACTTTGCTTCACCATAAGACCTACAAGATTCTCTGATGATCTGAAATGGCATAAACCGAAAAAGCAATCATTTGATTAATATAAAAAAAAAACTGATGAACGTCTCAGAGAAAAAAGAAAAAGGCTGTTTATTTGGACTTTTACAATTGACAGCTAAAATGTGACTTAAGTAGACAACATTTACGAAACATCTTCGTGGCATGTGTGTGTGAGTGAACATTTGAGCTGGTGCGCGTGTGATCGTGTGTGAAACCTGATGAATATCTTCTCGGAAAAAAAAATCAAGTCGGAAATTCTTTGTGATCTCGGATTAAGGAATTGCCTAAAAATTCGATTACTTTTAACAGAACCAAAAAATCAAAGGAAGAAGCGTTGACATGTTAGTATAATTTGATTCAGTGTCAAATCGAGGGAAAAAAAAGGAAACAGTGAGAAAAAATATTTGCAGAATAAACGTAACGCATTGAACAACAACTTCCCGATCATCTCAACAATGTAATCACTCCTTCTATCCTCTGCATCGAATGTGTGTCTTTCAAAATTTCGTTCATTTTGTCTTTTATTGATTTTTCTCAGACACAAAAATCAATTTGCTTTCAAATTATATCGTTCAGCGTCAAAAATATATCACACAATTCTGTTTCTATTTTATTCACTTATTTTTGTCAATATTCTCTCGAGAATTGATTCTGAAACAATTTTCTCAGGGGTTTGAAATGGTGGAAAAACACGAGTGCTGAATACATTTTGAAGTAATGTAATGCATTTATCGATCATTTAACCTCTGTTTATTGAGAGAAAATTATTTGACGATTTTGCTTCTGAGTTACTGATGTACTACCCCTTGAGTATATATATATATATATATATATATATATATATATATTATATATATATATATATATATATATATATAGATATATGTATATATATATATGTATATATATATATATATATATATATATATATATATATATATATATATATATATATATATATATATGTATATATATATATATAACTTAAGAAACTGCAAACAATCTTTTTTACGTGATATACTGTGGGGTAAATGTTCAAATTATCAACCTAACCCCATTGGATTGATTTGAATGCGTGTTACACGAATTACAAGCAAGACAAACTTTAAAGACCAAAATGTTCTGTCATCAGTTTCAGTGAGAGATTTGGTTGTTAGTTTCTAATCGGCCTCTTTCCGTCTCAATGGACGATGGAAAGACACGAGAGTAGAACACAACTCTGGTGGAAGCGTATGGGGGTCATGGGTGTCTAGCTGACAGAATCTCACCCTCGGCCATTCCAGTGTAGTTGAAAGGAAAATAGAGCGTGGGACGTTTTGTATTATTTTGGCAATGAAAACTGTTTTGAAGACATTTGAGTTGACATCCAACAGCGTTTGGTGGGACAGCACCTTGAGTTTCCGGCAGTTTCTGCAAGTAAGCTGATGCCAGATGTATTACACTCTGCTTCCCCTGTGTGCGTGTGTGTGTGTAATTGTGTGTTTGACAATAATCTTTTGCCTTTACGAATAAAGCTCTCTCTCCCTTTCTCTCTCTCTCTCTCTCTCTCTCTCTCTCTCTCTGTCTCTCTCTGTCTCTCACTCAATCTTTTCAAAGTAGTTCTTTAAAAAACACTCGAGTTCTTCCCCCTTGGAAAATTGACAAAAAGATAAGTACTTGGACAACGTTTTCTGAGACTCTTCATCCTCTCTCGACACTATCAGAAACTTCTCAGCAAAAAGATGCTTTGAGCACCGTTTGAATTTCTTTATTCTCGACGGTTGCTCCTTTTACTTCATTTTCGGATTCATCTCTGTTAGGAAAGAAGAACAAATTACAAAAGCAGAACAAAAAGAAGAGGAAGAAGAAAATAGAGGAAGGGTTGAGAATTTAGATCAATGGCCACACATTTATAATTGTGTTTTATTGAACATTATGGATTTCTGTAGAACAGAAGTTGTCACTTACGTTTAAAATGAAATAAAGACGGTATTTAAGAAACAACAAATCGCAAATATGTTAATTATAAACAACAAATGACAAAATTTGATATTATCCATGATGACAAAAATATATTCACACTGTTGAGAGACTTTGATATGAAAGGACACGCAGTTGTATAAGAGAGTGATTGAAAAGAAACTCCTTACCTGAGATTGGAAAATGATTCCTTTATTCATGGGTTGATTACAATCAAACTGGACCTTCTAAATCATTTATACGATATGCTTTGAAGATAACAGAAGATTGTACATCCCTTAAAGGTTAGAGTCAATTTAATTTGGAAAACATGGTTGTTTCAAACGGCCTGTTATTGTACTAGCCACAAAGGACATCAATTGATATCTACATAGACAAATATTCCGTATTGGTATTATAAATATTCTTATAAATCTTCTTTGAAGACACAAATGAATTGATTGCCCGTTAGTATCAGGGTCAACCTCTTTAGCACCCTGTTCATATTTCTCTACTTAAGGCATCAATTCTCTTTATGAATATTTTTGTGTATTCCTCGAGCGATGCAAGAACGAGTCAAAATCATAGTTATCATTAAATAATCAAATACAATGCAATGAAACGTTTATAAATTATAACTACATGATTTTCTTATGACAGAGGCAGAATATCCATATCCAACCATAGCTATCGGGTGAAGTGAAGTGAATGCTACCACTCTGGGTGCTTGTGGCTTTTAGATTTATGCCAAATATCCTAAGTGTATTGAGAAGACAATGAACGTTAGAGATATTGATATAATACATTTGGTTTCTCATCAGACAATATATCTTTTGATTATAGGAAGCAATGACTTATTTGGGTTTCATTGAAAGCAAGATGCAGTAGACTATGCAGGTAAATATATTTCAACAATAATCTTCCATGAGACAAACACAATAGTACAATACTTCATGGATAGAAAAAGTATGTTTTTCATAGTTATTATATTCTTTGGTGATGCGAGAGGATATTAGGTTGATACAAAATGTTGAAACATTTTTTTGTGAAAAACATAATTTCATCATTATTTATTCACTGTGAGTGTGTGTTCTTGTATGGGAGCAAGAGAGAAAGAGGGAGAGAGAGAATGTGAGGGAGAGGAAACGCGCAACGGAGTTGAAGAAAATATTTTTTCTTTTTGTATCTTCCAATAGTTTTTTATGTTCTATATTTCTTCCCTCCATCATACTCTCTCTCTCTCTCTCTCTTTCTCTCTCTTTCACTTCCTCTGTCTCTCTGTCTCTGTCCGTCTGTCTGTCTGTCTCTTTCTTTCTCTCTCTCTTCTTCTTCTTCGTCTCCTTCTCCTTCTTCTTTCACGGTCTTCTTTGCCCTACACCTTTTACCACTTCTACAATCAGGATGTTACATAAAAATGTTTTCT
This sequence comes from Thysanoteuthis rhombus, assembly GCA_963457665.1. Lineage (NCBI taxonomy): Eukaryota > Metazoa > Mollusca > Cephalopoda > Oegopsida > Thysanoteuthidae > Thysanoteuthis > Thysanoteuthis major. Next base: position 6,683,912 of record OY735224.1, on the reverse strand, counting down.
GAATACCAATATAAAGGATGATATAAGCAACATAATCAGTGGATTTTTATGAAACAGAAATCATTTTTCCACGATCCTCAAATAGTCTTTGAATTGATGCAATTGATTCACGATTATTGTTTACTGAAAATCATTTTGAAATCGTTAACTGACAATGCTCTTGTGTGATGCCGAAATGATACAAAAATCGGCAAAATTGAATTAATTGGAGAACCATCTTGATTTTTCTGTAGTTTGAACTAATATAGGAAAAATATCTTTCAATTGGAAGATATATTCCATGATCCACCCAAAAGTCCAATATGTACACATTCATACTATGCTCCTCCTTCTAAGTTCATCAAAACTCTCTGAAAACGTTTGGAGATATTGTGTTGACAGTCAGCCATGATTGAATATATATATATATATATATATATATATATATATATATATATATATATATATATATATATATGTGTGTGTGTGTGTGTGTGTGTGTGTGTGTGTGTGTGTGTGTGTGTGTGTGTGTGTGAATGTATATGGATATCAAATAGTACTATATGCTGTTTCTCCTACAGAACCATATGAATTGCCCTGAGGTGCATTTTTTCAATTGCCAAGGTAGATCATGGAATTTGTATGGTTTCAGTCCATACGCCTAACTAAACATTTCTGTTATGAATTTTTCAAATTGGAGTTGATTGCCACACTACAGTAGACAATCGTTTCTTTGCAATATGGTTATCAAATAACCTTTGTTTGAACTGGCATAAAGTCATGATTTTGAAGCATCCTCAACAATCAAAATAGGGAATGAACCTCGGTATATGCTTCTTCCATTCTAATACAGTGGTTTAATAAACTTAGCTTAATCTGGCACAGGGTTGTAAGAGTTAAGCAACCATGGGGATCACGCTTACTACTCCTGCAAACCTTCTCATGATATGAATTTGCAAAACATATTTTTGTACCAGCCATCGATTCGTAATTCTATCATTTCATCTCTCTCTTTCCGGTGAATGCCAAAATTCATTCTTCTTTTCTCACCATACCTTCTTCCTGTCTTCAACTCATTCTGTTCTTGAGTCTAAAACCCTTAAAATTGATTGGTTCTAAGAGGGAGAACAAAGTGGTTAGTATGATTGGATTTACCTGCCGTTGGGATTTGTACGAGACGATGTGGTCTTGACTTTAATTCAATCAGGCATTTTGACCAACGCACAATTCTTACTTTCACTTTCGGTTCTGATTAGATAAAAAGGTGTTTTTCTTATCTTTCGGAAGTGTTGCTTTCTTTTAACCCTTCCATGTTGTATTGTTTTGATTCGATAAAAACGTTTATCTCCCAGTTTTCATTCTTATTATCTTTTCTTACCCTTTGCTTTGTTTCCTTACTTCATTTTGTGATATCTTTATTCTCTTTTTCTCTTCCATATTCCTTCTTTATTTCACTCTTTGCTCCATTTCCTTCCACTGCAAAGTTTCTTTTTTCTTTTTTTTTTTACTTCATCATTCTTTTCTTCTCCTTTACGATTTGTTTCTACCTCCCATTTGTTTCAGCGATTTCTTTTTGTTGTTACTGCTTTTTGAACGTTGGATTCATTTTTCTTTTTTTCTCTCCTTTCTTCTTTTTTTTTTTTTATTGCATGTTCTTAGTTTTGGTTGCTTTGATTCGATTTTTCACCTTTCTCCTTCCGTTTTTTCTCATTTGTTGTTCTTTATTCTTACTTCATTGTTACCGTTGTCTAATTGAAACATTGTATCTTTTTTCTTCCTTTCCAACTTTTTTCCCTAAGAGATGATCGATCTCTCAACCATTCTACCAATACTTCAAGGACCTTTCTTTCCATTTCCTTGCTAGCTTATCTCCTACGACCCAATTTCATTTTCCTCCACTTTTCAATCCATTATAATGTCAACTTCTTCCTATTGTCAAGTACTTGGACGCTGGAAGCAATAAAAGCTTTTTTTTCTTTTTTTTGCTTTCCTTTCTTCTTTCATTTTTTGCCTTCCTATTTTCTTCTTCCATTTTGTGTTTTCCTTCATTCGATTTTTTTTTTTTTGGTGGGACACTCTCCATTTTCCCATACTTTCATTTCCATTTTTTGTTTTCTAACTGTTTCTTTCGTCAATATTCCTCTCTCATGCTATCCATTCTCTCCTCCGTTTTCCTTTCTTTTTTATTTATTCTTTCTTCCTTTTTGCTTCCTATCGATTCCTTTTTCTTTCTCGTCTCTATCTATTCCGATTTCTTCTCTTTGTGGCTCTATTCTGATCCTTCTTCATCTTCCCTTATCTTTCTTTCTCTCTCCCTTTTTTTCATTCCTCTCTTTCTATTTTGGATATCAGTGCTTCAACATTTCAATCAACACTTTCAAAACCCTTCCTTCTAATTTCTACAACTACTTATCCTCCTTCTTTTTCTCCTTCCTCTATTTTCTCTCACTCATTCCCATCGAATGTCCACTTCTTCCTGCCTGCTGGGTAATTGAACGCCTTGAGCATCTCAGCAAAGATCAGCGAGTGGTCAGCAAAGCCTCTTTGGCCGATAAGAACATAAGACTAGAACAAGATGACAACTGGCCAATGTAACGACCACTTTTGGATTAGTGTTCCTCGTAACTGAATACGTGATGTTGGATTAGGGGTCATTCTTAATCCTTTTACTGGTAACTGTATAAGGAAGATTTGAGAGGTAAGCAGATGCACCCTATATCTACCTCTATGCAGGGACACAACACACACACACAAATTCATATATATATATATATATATATATATATATATATATATATATATATATATATATATATATATATATATATATATATACATATATATATATCAAATATAAGTATGTATGTGTGTGTGTGCACGTGTGTTTCTAATATTGAATGCAGTGGAACGGTGAGCCGTTGGTCAATATATCTACAGTCATTCCACCTACATATAATTCATATATCCATGTACCATAATATTTCCAAAAGTTTTTAATGACCCTCTCATGTCATTTTGAGGTGATTGGTTACTAAAGAAGTAATTGGATATTTACATTTTCCCCTGCATAGATGGGTATCTCATCTAGTTTATTGAAATATCAAATCTGAGCAAAATAATTGTGCATATTTATATTACGTAATACAAGCTTTTAATCTTGTTTCTCCCGTCAATTTAACCTTTTTACTTTATACCCTTATTTCTTTCCTCCCTTTTTCTCTACATTTTTCTTCCTCAATTCTCATTCCTTTTCTCTTCACTCTCCTTCTTTTCCTGTCTGTATTCCTTCATTTCTTTCTTGTATTCATTTTTTCATTCCTCTCTACATATCTGCCCTTTTTTCATTTGTTTTTTCCTTCAATCTCCCTTTTTGATATTCAATCATTTTCTTTCAGTTTCCTGTAAAGTTTATCTTTTTTTGTTTGTGTGACTAAACTCCCAACCAAGTTGTCTTGTCCACCTCCGCATAACCATAAATAACATTGAAAAAAGACGGTAAAGAGCAAATGTGGGATGAACAGAAACAAAATATGCAGTGGAAAAAAAACAAGAACTCGTAAATTTATTTATTTCAAAAACTGAATTTAATTCCTGTTCTTACGCCTTTAAACTGCGTTAAAAAAAGCAGAACATTGAAGTATTATCTGTTTAACACTTACTTTTATATTTAATTCTTACTCTCAAATACCCATAATGCTGAGTACTCGTTTTTCCTATTTTTCTTTTTCATTTGACATTTTTCTTCATTCACGTCAACGGAATAGCTTTATAATTTTTCTCCAATACATTTTATGCTTTTTTTTCCCCTTTTGCGATTTTTTTTTAATTTTCTCTCTTTTTCTCTCTTTTTAATAAATCATTTGTGCCTTTTTCACTCTCTCTCTCTCTCGCTCTCTCTCTCTCTTTCTCTTTGTCTCTCTTCATTTCTCTCTCTCTCTCTCTCTCCAAACTTTCAATGGAAGCAGCTGTAGTATAATTCCTCAAGGGACCAAATATCCTTGATTTACACGTGCCAACATTCTACACTTTATCAATTCAATGGAAAAGGCCTACTCTAGATTTCGAAAATATTTTGAAAAAGACGAAAAATACATTCATACCTTACGTCGAGAGAATCCAATAAAAAAAATCGGTTTTAACCACACAGGTGACACCGTCCCATGAAAAAATCCCCCGAATGAGGACCTTTGAATTTTCCAAAGAATCTACAGAGCTTATCAAAAGAAATGTCAAGCCTTGGCAAATTGACTCTTCGAATAAAAGACTGAAGCTGCCCCAGTTTCTTGGACTGAACCTCATTTAAATCCACCATTGTAGGAAGTCAATATATATAAACACAAAGACATTCAATAGAAACGAAAAATGATGTTCAGCCGAGGATAATGGAACTTTATATTCAAAGAATCAATTGTCCGAGTCTTGCCATTACTTTTGACCACTGCCATTACTTTTGACCATTGCCATTACTTTTGACCACTGTCATTACTTTTGACCACCATTAAAGAATAGGGAGATTTCAATGAAATAATAATGATACTATGTTCCCTCATAAAACATAGTCTAGAACCTTAACTGGACAAAATTTTATGCAATTTTGTATTCAACTAAACTTATCTATACACTGCCTCCAACAGTTTCAAATGAGCTACAATCACATTAGTTGAATGATTGGATTGAGTTTACAGAATTTGGGTGCAGATACAGGAAATCACAATGATGCTTACCATTCTGACTCGTTGGGATAAGATGAAAAAAAATTATATACATGTATCTTCCATTTCTGGAATAGAGCACTCTAGTGGATGGGGCATCGTGCTTGAGTGAATATATATATCGCTTAATACAGTCCTACTGACCGAGCAGTTTCTTGTGGGACAAGTGCCTGAAGCAAAGGTTTTGTTCGTAAGAGTTGTAATACAACAAAACTGCTGTTTGTGGATTATTATATATATATATATATATATATATATATATATATATATATATATATATATATATATATATATATATATATACATATATATATATATATATATATATATTAGACATGTACGTACGTAAAAGTGATGCATTCAGATTGAATATTGTTCAAGAATATCAAGCTGAGTTGGCTGCCATTGTGTACCTATTATCTGCCATTCATATTTGATTTTGATGCAGGTAGGTAGGACATTGGGACCCCCAAGGCAATATCTTCCTGTGGAATCATTTAATTTTCCTCTTTTGGCTATCAACGTTCTATTCATTCAATTTCAAAGAGGCTTTTGATGCCCAATATAGACAAAATATGAAATTCTTTATTTAATAAAGAAATAGATTAAAAATACCAGCAACCAACGGTGGAAGTGTTACAACCAAAGGTAGAAAAAACAATTCTGATTGCAACTGTTTTTCACCAGACACTATCAAGAAACAGTGTATTTCTTTGCAAAGGGATAGTACACCTGAAGAAAGACGTAGAATAGATCGGCTGAAAATGTTGTGGAAACAACAGAAGCAACGATTACCCCTGTCCATAAATTCTTTAGAGGTTAATGACTCTATGAATTTGTATTAATCAGTTTACTCCTTTGCATATGCTGGAATATTGGCTGAAATGGCAATTTTGAAATAAATATGTGGCATCAATCGTTGACTTACGCTTTATTTGCTTTTTGTTTTTGTTTTGTTTTTTTTTGTTTTTTTCTCATCTTCCCTTCCACCCTCTTTGAATAACGATGTATGCGACTGAACTTTTAGTCATTTCTCAGAATGAGTGTCTTTCCAGAGTTTAGATACATAAATCATAGATAACAAAGGAACTAAAAATAAAGATGAGAGAGAAAACGTTTGCACTAGCCTTCCAAGCTGAAAAAGGCTTGCATACCCAGAAAATCTGCATTCAACAATTTTCTTCCTGTCTCTGTTTGTTTTCAATAAAAAAAAAACACGATCGCAGAGAGGGAAAGAGTAAGAGAGGGGGAGAGACAGGGGGCAGACAGAGAATAAATACAACTTCGGTCACTGTTCAAAATACAAAATTCCATTTCTCAAGTGATATTTTGATCGCATCGAACTAATTTCAATTTTCTTTGTTGTCAAAAATTTTCATTCTGATTGGACAAAATAGTGAATTGTAAGACTATTGGTTTAATGATGATGAATTTGTTGTTCGCAAAATATGTTACTGAAAGATCGATTGACACTTCATAACATTTGAATGAAGAATTTTTCTTTCTTTTAATCGCAATATTTTGAGATTGATTCTTGTTCAGACGAGATCATCAAGATAGAGTCATAAATTCTGTCTTTGAATTGCTTTATGTAAATGAATAAAGCATCGTTTATATAACTTCAAAGCGAGTCCGTATGAGACAAAATATTGAATAAGGAATTATACCAGTTATAAACAGGAATAGATAAATCGATAGATAATGAACAGAATCAGATAGATAGACGGATTGATAAATGAATATATATTAGCAAAAATGAATATTTGATGGGAGAAGAAAGAAAGGAAAATGCCAAAATAAAATATTATAGCCTGAAGACAAAAAACAGGAGTGTTGTTCACCGGATGTTGTTCACACCGTGGCACGGACCCGGATGTTAGTTGATGGTGTGAATGGATGCAAAACCGGAAATGTTGCTTGGTTTGCTAAATAATACATTATGCGAGTTGCTTCTATCCAAAAACAAAATTGAGTACTGCCAAGCTGAAAGATCATATATTGTCTCAAGAACATTAATACATGCAAATACTTACAATGATGAGTTAACGGGGAAATTATTAGCATCTTATTTCATCTTTTTTCGAACATCTTCCTATTTGTTAGTGTCATAATATAAGACATGTCTTCAGTTGGATTCATATCCGAAGATTGGCTCAGCCAGATATTCGTGGATCTTATTAAATGACAAAAGGGCATTGTTCTATTGGAACAAAATATTATTACTAGAATCTTCGAAGAGTGAAAAGCATTCTTTATTGGAAATAATATTTTGTTGAATTAGAGTTATTGGCTGTGAAACATCTTTTTGTCTCCTTAACGTCGCTTTAGAGTGGAAGACCGACCCTCAGAACGATTTTTTTCAACGGATTTTCACTTTTGTGTCTAGATTAATAATTGATGAGTGAATGTATTTATCGACTAAGAACAACTTTAATAGAAATGCCATGAATTACCATAAGTCTCCATGCATCACTGATGATTGTATGTCGATATTTATGAAAGGCAATTATATTTACAGATATCACAACGCGACAATCTTTGTACCTTATTAACAAACAATCTTTCTTTTGGCCCCCTCGTTCCCTACTATCTTTGTATGCTAACCTTCTTTCCAGTCCTCTCTTTTAATACCATATTATCATGCTACCTAATGTTTCCCTTGGTTTATTACCTGCAGTGCAACATTCAAACTGCAGTAGGAATGAGCAGATATTTACCATAGATGATATATTGGAATCTTTGATTGTCTTTATATGTTTACCTGAAATAAGTTTTGGAAGTAAATACTTTTGATACACCCTTATACTTATTGCAGTTACTTCCATTTACTTTGTCATTGTTTTTCCCTGAAGTGACCCGTCAAATACAGGCCTGTATTGCTCTGCTTATTTTCCTTGCAGACAATGGACCCAAAGGAATTGCACAGGTTTGACGTGAAAGGCTTCTATTCCTGGAAGCCTTATTGTGCTCTCTATATTACTAAGTGCAGAATGGTCAGTAAGAAAAGGTGGCATGATGCTGGTTTCATGACCCTTAGCTGTTTCCTGATCCAAGCATTCTCCAATTACTGCGCAAAGATGAAAAAAAGGATTCTCCATTACATTCAGAAGCAGATCGTGAAAATAGAGGTTTGAGAGATTAATACGTGGATCTGCTTGATGTGATGGTAACCAAGCAGTCAACTGTATGGAGAATTGAATTCGAGTTCAGTTGTTGGCTGGTAGATTTTCTGCCCTTCACAAAGACACAAATTACCCCTGACAAATGTGAATATATATCAGAGGGGATTTGGCGCCCGAGACATGGTTGGCTACCTCTGTACTAGACGGACAACCAGCCGGGAGACGGATAGAATAAATACGACAATCTCTCTCTCGATACAAACACGATAAAAACGTCTGAAGGGACACAATGACCCAGCACTAGATTATGGTGTACTGGTATTTATGTACACTAGTACGTGTGTGCGTTGGGGGTGGCTTTGAATACAAACAGTTCATGAACAGTTACTTCCTTGGATATAACTAATAAACGCTCCTTCTTATTAGTGTATACATTACCTGCACGTGGGTTATTAATTAGTTGATCACCTAATGATGATAAAATCATTTATTCCACACACACACACACACACACACACACACATGTATATTCATATATATATATATATATATATATATATATATATATATATGTATATGTATATGTATATATATATATGTATTTGTGTGTGTGTGTGTGTGTGAATGTTTATCTGTTCACGTTCTTGTGTTTTCTTAATTGTACATTAATGGATTTAGTTGATTACATAAATTTTCTTGCTATTAGGGGACAATTTTGTAGTCATGCAACTTATTTCATATCAGATCAATTCAAATTCAGAGGTCAAACAGAATTGAAATAAAATTTTATTGAATATTTCTTTAGTTTAATGAATGCATTCAATCAATGAAATTAGGATGGATCAAATCGGCGTTCGAAGAAAACCTTTCTTTTGCTGGAGAGAACAATGTCTGTCAATAATTAATCGATTGTTAATTTCTCATTCTCTTGAGACAGAGCTGTTGGAAGAGGACCATCTAACGATCCTACATCACAGACTAAAACGTCCCAGAGTTTCAAAACAAATCAAATGATAATAGTACTTGCCTGAATCAATGGCCAATTTTTTGATTTTTCTCTGATTATTTATTTGTGATTCAATTATTTTTGTCTGAATAAATCAAACAAAACAATGATACATCAATTTTGTTTCGATTCAAAACGACGAAATTAATTAAATCAGAAATCAATTGAAATTTGAAAAAGTTCCCAGTTGGTTTCAGTCATTAATATATATCATATTCTGACTCTCACTATAATTATGATAAATCAGTACATCACTCCGATTGGAAACTGGAAAAAAATTACAAAAGAAATATCTTTTTTAATGGATGGCATTTTTCGTCGCCTTTTTGCCTTTTATGTTATATCATTTCTTTTCTTACATCTTATGACACGGATTCTATAATTTATTGATTATCAACAGCTGACTGGATTTTATCCCAAGTGACAAGACATCATCCTTAAAACTTTTAAACTTATTCTCTGTCTTCTCTTATCCTACCATCTAAGTAAGCTAACTTTCTTTCCGGTCCTTTTTCTATCTACCCTCTGATAAAATTACCTAATCATTCTCTTATTTTATTAACTGAAGTGCAACATTCAAAATGCAGTAGGAATTAGCATATATTCATAATAGAAGATATATAGACATCATCCTTAAAACTTTTAAACTTATTCTCTGTCTTCTCTTATCCTACCATCTAAGTAAGCTAACTTTCTTTCCGGTCCTTTTTCTATCTACCCTCTGATAAAATTACCTAATCATTCTCTTATTTTATTAACTGAAGTGCAACATTCAAAATGCAGTAGGAATTAGCATATATTCATAATAGAAGATATATTGGAATCATCGATTGTTTTTAAATATCTACAAGAAAAAAGCTTAGGCGTAAATACTTTTGATACACCCTTATACTTATTGCAATGACCTCCGTTCATTTTGTCATCGTTTTTACACTGAAGTTCTCGGTTGAATGTAAGTCTGTATTTGTCGGATTTATTTTCTTACAAACACTAGAGACAATGGCTCTGCACAGGTTTAAAGTGAAAGGTTTCAATTGCTCAAAGCTTGATTGTGCTCTCTATAATACTAAGAGTAGAATGGTCTGTACGAGTGAATGGCATGATGTGAGTTTCGTACCCTTGGGTTGTTTACTGTTTCAAGTATTCACTAGTTATTGTGCAGGAAGGCAAGAGAAGGAATTTTCGATTTCAGGCAATAACACATCACGATTACATACGTTCAAGGGATTATTATGTGAAAATTGACCGAGTTGTCAACTAAATGGAGAATTGAATCAGGTTCAATATTTGGCTGTTATGATTTTCGACCTTGAGAAAGACGAAAATCCATCCCCGACCCAAGATTGAGTAAATAGCAGTGGGTGGTATTAGGCTTCCCAGTCATGGCTGGCAACTATTCTAAGAGACAGCAACCCCCATTCCAAATGAAGGATGGAATTTGTCAGGCTATCTCTCCCTCGACAAATAACCTGACCAAAAATACGCTATCTACCACTGTGTGTAGGTGTGTGTGTTTTTGTGCAATCTAAATCATATATTGGATGATCTGATTGATTCACAATATTACGAAATCTTTCGTACTTAGAATGAACAATTTGACGCTCGTACCAATTATTTCATATCAGACTAATTTAGATTCATAGCTAAAACAGAATTAAAAGGAAATTCGATTAAATTTTCGGTGAAATGAACTGAAATCGAATCAACATTCGAGAATAAAGGTTTTGTTAGCCGAGTAGAATAATCTTATTTGTTGCTTAATTACTTTGGTCTCAATAAATTATTAATCAAACAAACTACTAAGGATATTACATCTGTTTTAGTTCATTTGATTCATTACGACAAAATGCGATTAAATCAAAAATCAGTTGGAATTTAAAAATGTTTGCATTTAATTTCATCAAGTTAAGTATAATTATATGCTGACCAATACGATATTTCTGATGAATTAGTACATGACTTCCACTGAAAACTGAAGAGAAATTACCAATCAAATAACTTTTTTAATTACAAACTTCCTTCCTCAACTAATATGCCTTAAATGCTGAATAATATCTTTTCTTGTATCTTATTTCACAGATTTTAGGATGAGATTCATTTAGAAGCACATTTTCTTTTTCGGGGAAGTGTTCGACACCGATAAGATGTTTATTGATTTGATTTTTAGTGAAACATCCTTTTTATATGTTCCAGAATATTCACTATCTGAAGGCTTCACTAAGTGACAAGCGGACATTCCAAAACTAGATTTACCAATTTAGCTCTTTTGGATCAAGATTTTAAATTTGAAAGGTTGTATTGACAGCATTCCAGGATGACAACCAATGATGTCGAACAAACGCACCCGTGGTCTGACTTTCAGGCTTTTAAAAAAAAAAAAATATTCTCTCATCTAAAAAGTTGGGGAAACGAAAGGAAATTCAAGACCGAAGAGGGCATCATAGGAATTAGGGTAATTAACAATCCGTGGTAAAATGCTGAGTGAAAAAGAATAAGAGTAAAACGTACCGAATATTCGGACTTGGTACCAAATATACTTACCAATACTGAACGTACACAATTTGGTACGAATGTGGCACACTCAGCAGCTCTGATCCCGTGGCTTTGTCAGAACAACACTTTTTAGCCAATATTAAGTCACAGAAATATGTTCTATTTAAATCACTTTCCTCTGGTCAATTCTGTTTATTTCCTGCCAGTGGCTATGGTTGGCCTTCTTGCTCAGATAAGATTTCCATTTCGAATGTTGGTTGTTGGGAAATAGAGTCAGACAAGTCAATATTTCTTGGTACCAGTACTACCTTCATTCTATTTTGTACTGAATTGGAGTAAACTTGCATGCACAAGTCAGTTTTTTAGATGCCTTCCTACTCTGAGAAAAAATATATCTATAGAGAATAGGCTTGCATGCGTGGGTCAACAGTTTGATAGCTCATCTCACCTTGGAAGTAATATATAAGTAAAGTATACTTGCAAGCGAAAGTCTGTATTTTGAAAGCCTTCCTCAGGTGGAATATCCGTTTGTTGTAAAAGTCCGAAATTATTTGGGATAGCACCAAAAAATATGTTTTTATCCCATTTACCTTCAGCGTATTTGTCGACAAAGTTATTAGGAATTTCAAAGATAAATAATAAGCACAATCCAGTTTGGTTTGAGAGAATATTTTAGTGCATAAAGAAAAATATCATTACATTTGAGGTCGTTTGAATTTGAAAACTGAAGAACCAGAAATTTGTCTCAGGAGTAAAATCTTCCTCCGGAATCGAACTGTGATTGTTCAGAAGAAGAATGAATATGGTGAAGAAAAATGATCTAAATGATAACAACAGCAGCAAACACTGATAAAAAAGAGAAAGAAATAAGTTTTTTGAAGAAAATGGTGTTCAAAAGTAGAATGAATACAGTCAATGACAACAACAAATGTAAATGATGAAGAAAAAAAAACAGGAGGAATGTGATGAAGTAGACGAGAGACTTTTCAGAAAAGGAAGGGAAAGAAAGCTCTCCAGTGAAGAAGGGGAATAATGTATATAAAGAACAGAAAAAGGAAAAAAAGGACAAATGAGAAAATGAAGAGTAATAAATACATGGATTGATGAATATCTTTTTAAGTAAACAACAATTAAACAAGGATTTAGGACGGATTGATTGATTGTAAGAAGGCAAAGACAATGAGGACGATGATGACATATAGAAATAATAGATTTCACCATATTCAAGGCTCTTATCAAATTAAATGTTCCTATATAGAGCATTTCCAGAGATGAACCCATCATATATATATATATATATATCTATATATATATATATATATATGATGGGTCTATCCTATCAAACTAAATGTTCCTATATCGAGCATTTCTTGGGGGAAACGCATCGTATATATATATATATATATATATATATATATATATATATATATATATATATATATATATATATATATATATATATATATATATATATATGAACAAAGACCAGCCAAATACCTCCCTATAACATTTAACTTTGATCTCAGTTAATCATAGTGGAAAAAAAAAGATGAATATATTTATTTGAGAAGATTTTGTTAGAAAAAAAACCCGGATAGAATTGATTCACTCGAAAAGTCTTTGGTTTCAATAAGTGGACAACCAATTTTTATTCAGTGACCTTATGACCTTTGACTGGATGAGTCAGTTGCTACGGACATATGTATGTATATCTATACACATTGTTTACAAAATGAATTTATGTATGTATGTATGTGTGTAAGTATGTATGTATGTACGTATGTATGTATGTATGTATGTATGTATGTATGTATGTAAACAAAATAGTAATCGACACCAACCAAGAACAATGGACAAAATATTTTGGTGCTGCTTTGCAATCACTGTCCTTTATGCACAAATGTGCAAAGTGCATGCAAAGAGTACTTCGGAGGAATCGTTGTTTCAATCCTAATTGACATCACAAATTCTTAAACAAATTAGAGTCTGTACCATGGGATACAACTAGTTAGCTGAAAATGACTCGACAGTCCTTGGCATTGACTTAACCCTAACCCTAAATTTTGAGATTTTTGTTAGAGTCGGCAGTGAATATATTGCCGACCTGGCTGGCACAGCCTTGAAAAATCAATAAATAAAATTACCCAATAATGAATTCTTGATTGCAGACAAACACCACCATGTGCCAAAATGTCCAAAACGGTCACCCGTAGATTCGATAAACTGATTGCACATAATCTAATTTGAAGTCTTTCTTTTATCTGTTGATTGTGCTTAAGGAATTAAGTGAAGAAAATCGTATGGATCAGATCTAAAATAGGCAATCGAATGAATGTTTGATGATTGAAACCAACTTATACCTTCTTTTATTTTCCGGTTCTAAAATCAGTTCAATCTCAAACTCGTTACTTTCATGTCATAACTTCATTAACCCTTCGTCACTTCTTCATTATTTAATCTCGGTTGGACTTGTTTCACCAATGCTATCGTTTTTCTTTCTTTCTTTTTTATTCTCCTTGGTTTCCTTCATTATTTCTTTTCTTTTCATTTTGCTCTGTAGTTGTCTTTTTCTCTTTCCTTTTTATCCTCTTTCCAGTTAGTCTCTCTGGTTTTTTCTTCGATGTTTTTTCCTTCATATTTTTTTCTTATTTTGCTGGGGGATTTTCTTACAATTCATTCTTTTTTATTATTATTGTTTCTTTTCTCATTTTTTCTTTCCGTAGATTTCTTTCTCCATCCAAACCTCACCAATTTCCTTCCCTTCTTTTTCTCTCTTCCTTTGTTTCTCAGTACTATTTCTCCAATTGAATTTTTTTTCATTTTCTTTTTTCTATCTTCTTTTTTCCTTCTTCCTCTTCTTTTTGGTTGCTCTCCCTCTGGTTTAAATTACTCAGACTCAAATTACGAGCAGTACATTTATGAATTTATTCAAAGCAATTGAAGGCGTTGAAATGAAATCAATTCCGAAGTGAATTACAAGCAGCAAATGTTAATGTATTTATCAATGTATTCCTCACGAATGAGATGGATTTTTAATAATCATATTTTACATGGAAGTGGTCTCGAAAAAACTGCTCATTTTGCCCCCAGTAAATCCTACGTATATCCTCGAAGCATTCAATCATCCAATTCGTTGCTTAACTTGTTACCTATTGCATGGCTTAATCACATAAGTTTATAAATCATTCAAGTGAACGATTCAATTTTATCCGTGGTCAATTGGAAGCAAGATGCGTGATCAAATTGTATGTGATAATAATCTTTCTTTTACTATAAAAACTGTTGAAGCTTTAATAAAGAGAAGATCCCAGGAGCCCTTGAGAATCGAACTCACTACAATGGCAAACTGGTCTGTGAGATGATGTATCTGACTTCTGAACTACAGTAAACACGTGTAAAAATACGTAACCTTATTATTTCATTATCGACATGGACTTGTACGGACGCCATTACCTCCAACAAGACATGATTAAAGGTATAAATAGACATGAACAGTCTCAGAGGTTAGAGTACAAATATAAGCAGACAACAAAGAAACAATACTTTTGCAAAGGACATAACGCCGTCATGGAGGGTCAACAACCCCATAACTCTGTTAAATAGATTCTAAAAATATGTGGCAAATATCCTTTAGGAAACACACAAAGGCATCAGCCCGGTCATGTTTATTCAATGAGTTTTCTGACAATGTCAAATTACTGGTTAGAGTGCTAGACGAAAGTCTCCTTTTCGAACAATACCTCGAACGTAAAAGGCGACAATGGGATGCCATCTAGTCATCTATAAGAGTTTCAATTTATAGATATTTCAATGTATATGCTGTTTTGCCTCGAAGACTGGACGGTAACTTAATGTTCATTCTTAAATAAGAGCATCTAGAGGCTGAGAGATGTTTATTCAACTAACAATCTCGGGGAAAGCGTTTCATTTCCGTTGCTTTCTCTCTCACTTTTACTACCTCCATTTCTACAAATATATTGTGTGTGCATGTGTGTACATGTGTACACGTTATATATTTGCTATTTTTATGCATCATACATGAATATATGTATATGATAATATATATATATATATATATATACATATACATATACATATATATATGTGCGTGTGTGTGCGTGTGCATGTGAGGGTGTGTGGGTAATCATATGATATGTCCTAATGTATTTATTTCATGAAGACTTGGTCAGGTCTCTAAAGTGGAAGTAAACAATTTTTATTTCATTACTGCAATTAATTTTATTGAAAAAGAAACAAAGTTTTGTTTTTTCACTTACCACTGTCATTTTTCATGCAATTTCATAAATCGGAAAGGTTAAGAAAATACTTTTGATTAAAAAACTGACCCGGTGCCTTTTGCAAGCATCGAATCAATTGCCTTTCTTTTCTTTGAAAGGAGTTCTACAAAGAGATGAATAATGGTGAACAGAAAACAAAGAATGAATAAAAACTTCGAAGCCAAGCAGTAATCATCATTGTCTGGCAACCAAGAAACATGTTGTCTACCATATATTGTAATGGAATATCTTTTCTAAACTAATTTTTGGCGTTGTTAGTCCATAATTGCCTTCAATTGGTTTAATTTAGATCAGTATTATCCCAGTAAATACATGCAGAGTTGGGGACTGTCATTGAACATTTCATTCATTTCCAGTGGCTACCATGGAGCATGTTTTCCTCTCGAGCGTTTGGGGTTTCTGTAGATGTTGATTTTCGTGTTCAACAAGTACTCATGGTTGCAGTAAAAATAACTGTTTCTTGGCATTTAAAGAATGAAATACCAAATGAGTCTTGCAGTGAAATTGAGTTCCAGAGTAAAACATTATTATGTGCAAGATTATGGCCCTGGAAATGTGACATTTTCCTTAATCATTGATTATCAACGATAATAATAACGTGATTAAAATCAGTTCGGATTATGATTCAAATTTCACGACATCCATTTTTTGTGGTTTATTCCTTTAGAGAAATACAGTTTTGCCGGGAAACATAAGATTTAGCCTTGTTTAAAAAATATTGGCTCCACGATACCTACAAGTATGTTGACTGGTGAAGCTTAGGAAAGTTCTTTGACCAGGCACGGACGTTGAAATGTTAATACACGTAGATATTGGAGAAAGTGCAATATGTAGGCTTTAAAAAATCAGTAGAGGATCTTGAAAAAACTTCCAAATTTCAATCTTCATAATCATTACAGATTTTATCAGCTGTGAGTTACAGCTATTGTATATAGTTACAGCCATTGTAGATACTTAAACATGAACCCTGCATTGAATTGATTCTTGCTCTATTATTATTTAGTAGTTCTATAAACTTCATGTTGTATCTGACTCTCTTTGCAATCACCCAGTTGGCACGTCGAACTATCTCCTTTGCAATTACTTCTAATGGGATCCGAGGAATTAGATTAAAGTGGGTCAGTATCACTCTAAAAATTGTTTGAATCATATTGTAAATAGAAAGTTTAGTTAACAACACTTTTTAGTTAAGTCATTCTCTGATCCATATGGAATATATAATTTGAATAGTGACGTTGTCATTCTAATCAATGTTCCGATTATCGAACTTATTTTTTATTGCTCTCGTTATTACTATAACATTTTGGCCTCTAATCTCCGATGAGTTTTACACTAGAATATGGCAACAGAACGAATGGATATTTTTGAGGCCATTTTGCACCCAAAGTTCCCTCAACTTTTGGGAAGCACCCAATATTCGAATTACTTGTTGACATTTAAAAGCTAGCAACAAAAGAAAACTTCAAAAGAATAAAAAAACTTAACATTCTATTTATTTTTACAATTTGGTAAATATTCGGAAGAAAAAGAATGAAGATT
Source organism: Thysanoteuthis rhombus (assembly GCA_963457665.1). NCBI lineage: Eukaryota > Metazoa > Mollusca > Cephalopoda > Oegopsida > Thysanoteuthidae > Thysanoteuthis > Thysanoteuthis major. The sequence goes on along the minus strand of OY735224.1, from coordinate 6,666,763 downwards.
TCTTGATTGCATTGCCTTTTTCATCTTTCATTTTTTCTCAGTTTCGTCACAGATGTTGGTCTTCTAGACAACAACCTTTATTGATAGTGGAAAATCATGAAAGAAGTCGAAAGCGCTCGAAGAGTTCAAAATGCTTTTAACTCCATCGTCATTAAAATAGATAAAAGTTAATTTATATAGAATTTCGATGCAGATTAAGCACCTGTACATTGTCCTGGATCCATCATAAAATTTTATATTTTATCCCTTAGTCTATGACCCATCATTCCAAAAAACGTCGTTGCAATTTATTCAGAACGATTGGTGTTATTTCTTTGGACAAAGAGAAAGACAGATTTACATATATCTTTTGTGACTCAGTTGGCAGGAGTAAATCGTCAAACACTCCAAAAGAGTACACAATTTGCCATTGACACGAGAACGCGAATGAAAATCAGTTTCCTCCTTGCAACTATGTTTGGGAGGTAACTGTAAAATATTCTGCACTCTGGCTTTAAACCATTACCCACTTTCCAACTAAATTTAATTGAATTTCATTGAGACCTTTTACAGATATTGGGTAAACAGACACAAAATTTCGATGGATTGGGATTTAACAGTGAGGAATCCTTGGACCTGTCTCAAAATTCACTCTACTGTTCTTGGCCTGGGTTTTAACAGTTTTTTTTATGAGGAACTTTCTGAGATATCAATTGAACAGTAATGAATATCTATATTTCTTCCAACCTCATGTGCAGAGGGTAATCTTGAAAAATAAACGAAGCAAAAGAAACAAGTCAAATCAAAAAGAAATAAAGAAAGAGACGACGTGAAAAAAAAAGCCGGATTGAATTGATTCAATTTTTTTAGGGGTTTACATTTTCACAATATTTAACAACATCCAGCTCTATTTTGTTTTTGATTCTGATGTTTATAAACTATATGAATAATGGGGTTTCTTATGCAGTTCATTTTTTTCTTTTTCAATAGTTACTAAACATTATCCGGTTCTGTTCAGATATTTACATGTCTGATAATTATATGGATGATTGGGTATTGTACGCAGGATTTCATTTTATTCCATCTTTCAAAAGATACTAAGCACCATACAATTCTGTTTTGATATTTACTGAGATGTGTAAGAATTATACAATGATTGGGGTTCTTTAGCAAATTTTCATTTCCCCAATTTCAACAAATTTAAGAACTAAATCCGGTAATCATCAAATAAATAATCAGTTTTTTTTTCCAAATTTCAAGTCACTTGATAATTGTTTAAACATTTGTTGTCAGTTTTAGATATAGTTATGGTTTGAAATAGCTAAAACAGGAGACAGATGAGGTAACAAACATACAAATACACACATACACATATGTGCATATATATATATATATATATATATATATATGCATATATATATATATATATATATATATATATATATATATACACACACACACATATACATATATATATATATATATATATATATATATATATATATAAACACACATGAAATTACCAATTTATTTCTATAACTTTTGCTTGTTTTACTTATTACAACGTCTGAGAAATTTATAGACCAAAATATTTGTTGCTCCAGACGTTTAATATTAGAAAGGTTATAAAGTTTTTATGCAAACAGAGATTATGTTTCAGGCAATTGAGTTTCATATATTTTGGATTATTTTGGTTTCAGAAAGGTGATTTTTTTGTTTTGTTTTTCTGCTCTTTTTGTTGTTTTCATCTTTTTATTCCATTTTGAAATTCGTTTCTAAATTTCGTTTTTTTTTTCTTTCTTATTCATCACGATTCACTCACTTCTAGTCCCTATTGAAGCTTTGGTCCTTTTTTTTCTCGTTTCTTTAAAATTATTCCCTTTTTCCGTCTTCTTTTTAAAAAATTTCTCTCTCCCTATAATATCCTCTTTCTTTCTTTTTCTTGGTCCCTCTTACCCACCACTTTCTTTTTTTCCTGCCTTCATTTTCACTTTCCATCTTCCTCTTAATCTTTCCACTTTATCGTTTTGACTACCTTCTTTTCCCCCGTCTTCATCATCTTCCTTCCTTTCTTTGCTTTCATTCATTCCTGTACTCACCCTCAAACCACAATTTGTTACAATGTTTGACATCTTTGATCGATTCTTGGTTTCTTCTTAATTCATTTATAACCAATTTTATTCAATTCTAATTTTGCTCAAGGTCAAAGTACAAAGAACGCCGTCAGCTCCCTCAATCAATTCAAAGTGAAAACAGCAAGAACTCATTGTTTTTATTCTATCATTATTAACGTCATTTTTCTAATAATCAACAGCACTTTCACCAACAATCGCCATTAAAACAATTCAATAATGTCTATCATAAAACTCTGGTATGGTTGGAATGTCGTCAGTAAATTTGTAAATGGTTTGAATTGTTTTTATGCATGTTTATTCTCATTGATTTTGGTCAGTTTTCAGGAAAATGCTTTTAACACTTGCCAAATCCCCTTTTCTATATCTCTAATATTCATATATAGTGAATGGATGCCAAAAAAGATAGATGATTACAACACTTGCTGAATCCCCTTGTCTGGCTCCTTTTCCTAATATTCATGCTTAGTGAATTGGTGCCAAAAAAAATAGAAAATGAAGTTCATAAAACCTGTTATAAATATTGCATTTTGATAAAAAACAAAATCCTGAGCAAATAATGAAATACTAATTTCTTTAAAGTAAACTATTTGGGGTCACATTCATCCTTTCGACTCTATTATAACAATCATTTAGGTATTTTACTTACTGAAGATACGAGTCAGTTTTCTGAAATCACTAACCGAACAGATGACTTTATAATCTCTGATCATAATAACCAACTGATTGATCTTTCGTTTTGGAAGTTCTGCACTGAATTATAGTGTTTATTTGCCATTCATTATCGACCTAATTTTCAGCGCGATGAGATATCGGGCAAAATGATTTTA
>OY735224.1:6591322-6661322 GCA_963457665.1 Thysanoteuthis rhombus | reverse complement strand
AGATTTTGCCACGTCAATCTTACAAGTGGGGTAAAACCTGCCTACCATTGGAATCAACACTCATGAATCTTTGCTTTTATAACAGGTTTAATACCGAAATCTTGACCTCTGGATTATGCATCCTCACTTAACAAGAGCAGTGACTTTGAGATGTTTATCACAAATCAGAAGCATGTTCAGAATTAGATATGAAGTTTGTATATCATGATACCTTTTGATTGATGAAACCATTGTGGCAAATCTATGAAATTAATGAATTTCTTAAGATGAATCTTAACATTGATTCAGCAACAAACTTTTCCAGTTGAACAAAGCAACCATCTTGGTGACTGAAATTATAGGTAAATGTAGAGTATTCGAATCATTGCTGACTAATTTCCCTGAAGTATCTTCCTTTGCCTCGTGATTCAATTGGATGTCGAGGTTTTGAAAATGGCTGTCACTTAGCTCTGACCTTTTCTTTAACCTCTTTACACAGAGATATCTTAGATTTGATTCTGTTGTTCCATATCAGAGCCAATATTGATGTATATATCTGTCCCTCCGCCATTCATGCTAGAATTCATCTGATGCAACTATCAGAGATACTCAACACTTACAAATGCCAACAACCGGGCTACCTCTTCTCCAAAGTGGCTATAACTATGAAAGGCAAGACAAGCACAGAGTTACAGCCAAATGGAGTTTCGTATATAAGAGTTAAGCAATGTTGAGCCTGGACAGTTACCATATTGGTAGTTGAATGGATATACTAGGCACTGTACTAACTTAATGATCATGTTGAGACACCCCAAACAATCAAGCTATGGAGGGTACTGATCTCTACACTACGGTCAATGACAAACCAAAAAATAATCCTCTATCTAACTCAAACATCTGACTAGCATAGTTGCAAGGAACAAGAAGTGAAGTAATCGAACCGTTAGAAAGGTAAAATCTCGATCATATGTCATTAGATTGAAAGCGTCTTCATGGCTAGATTCGAACATGTGATACTATTATACAACCGAGTAGATTAACTTGCTTTGCACTTTTAAGAAAGCAAAAAACTTCAAACTTTGACTCTGATTATCAATCTATGATATTGCAATTATTGCTATTCTCTACAAAATGTTGTCTTTTGCTTTTGTTATCAAGAAAGATATTGTTCAAATCTTTATGAGTCGCAGTCGATATCTTCCATTTATCCGTCTACCTAAATATCTCGGTTTATCCTGATCTCTGAAACAAGTACTCAATGGAAGAAGTATAATGTTTAATTGCAGTAAGCACGGGACATTATTTTAGTTATTTTCCCCACTTTTCAATGCTACATTCGGGGATATGAAAAACGAAAAAAGGAATCTATTTTGAGATAAATTAAACGTATTTTTCTGTTCTGTGGAAATCATTTTCAGAATCGACAAATGGGATCTGAAAGGCTAATACTCATTTTGCAAAGAATACAATTATAGGCAAGAAACATAATTTTTCTTTGTTCAAATACTTATGAACCATACTGTATATTACTTCTCCTTACTCCACGTCCTGATCCCCATCCTCTCAAACTTTAGTTATTGCCTTTTGACCATCGGCTGACAGCTACGATGACCAAAGAGACCAGGTCATATAGTCGATATAGATATTAAATTCATCAGGCACCACTGACAAGAGACCTGGACAAGCCATGTTTGGAATGGTAATGCCCTTAGTCACCTCAACCTTAAAGTAGCTACCCAGACTATCATCATATCAATAAACTCTAAATTTTATTCCAGTTGTTGATAAATTGGAGACACATTACAAACTTTGGTCTGGGAGGTTAGATGACCTTTTGAAAGCAATTGCATTAAACCATAATTCGAGACAGGTTTTAAAGATTGAATGTATTGCAATTTAAGAAGGGCCTCCCAGAAATGAATTTATGAGATGTAAATAATCGGAAAGGGATAGTTTGCAGTGGCTGAGATATTCGCAGATTAAGAATTGAGTTCAGGTTAGGTTAAAGCAAGGGATATGAATTGATTTTTATGGCATACAGGTTTTCTTAGCTTTAGAATTGGTACAACACAATTTTCTTATCATCTTTTTTCTGACTTGACTTTATGTCGTTGTAGGATAGGTCTGGCAACTAATGATACATGACCGATTTTCAAGTATCTTTTTTATTCCCAGCAAAAATTTAAAAAGATATCAGTTGAATTCCTCGTGGTTCTCACACATCTCCGCTGAGTAGCCATCAGTTGAGTGTTTATATTGCAGTTGTTGTTACTGCTCCATTGAATTTGTGAGACTGATTTGCTTATATCAACCCCAGTGATGCCTGGACTTCTTCAGGGATTCTAATGGTAAGTCCATCACAGAAATATTGATAGTATCACAATTTAGAGTTATTTGTAAAGATCAACATTTCCATTAGGTTGTTAAGAGGGATGCTGGTGCATTCATTCAATGTGGGATCTGATCCTTATCTATCCCTAACTACTGACAGTGCTTTGGATGTAGGTACTCGTGTGAAGAGACTCACCACGTCTTAGCTCAACATTAGTCGTGTTTGAATTGGAGCCCTTCTGAGTTTTTCTTCGAAGTCAGCTGAGGTCTTTACATGGGATGCTCTTTCCCACCAGGGGGTCCATTATACTATTAGTATGAAAAACAACCGAGATGAGGATAGTCCAATAACAATAGAAATAATGATAATACCTCATCTCAAATATTCAGAGAAACAAGACATCATTCTGTCGTATTTTTTACATGCACAACTTTGCTTAGGATTATGTACTTAGTAGAACTCACAATGATGGGACGATTATTGAATCTATTTCCACCACAGCGACAACAACAATAATATAAAATTTAGAAAAAAAAACACAAAATGGTTCAAAATTTTATTGTATCACCTTCATACATCAACACTAACAGAGTAGCTTTGCCCTTGAGGAATAATCAATTGAACCCTCGAAAGAACCAATGTCAGGCTGAAGCTGAATATATACACATTGATAAATCAATGACTATATATACATACATGTAGGCAAACCAATGCAATCGCAGTATAATGGTTATTAACATCAATTTTACACGATTAATAAGGTGGATGTCAGATTGCATGTGCCTTGTGATCCTGAGGGGAGAGGGCATGGCGTCAATATACACTGTAAAAAAATAGAAATGCGGAATCTGATTGAATAAACAATGTTCTGTTGTAATACACAGGATCATTCATGTGTGAATCACTTTGTTTTGTAACAACTACATAAGAATTGCTGAAAACCAGTTATGTAACATTTGTGATGGCTGTGACAGCTTTTAAGAGGATGATGTATACGACCACACTATATACAATTGAAGATATGACTGTGTTGCACTGGTCAACAAGATCTCAAGTCCCAAGACCTCAATGCAATCGAGCACTTTTGAAATATGGTAGATCCGAGAAGAAAACTGTGGTCTTGCAGGAACAATGACTGACCGGGCAGAAGCCATAGGTATGTGTAGGGCCAATCCATTTTTAGGCTGGTTGTCATTATGTTTTGTCTCATCAGGGAGAAAGAATAGAATGTTCTTAAGAAATACTGTGAAAAATTTGAAGAAACCATGAATAGAATGAGAGAAACAACAATAAAACAATTGTGAATATGCTTGCCCTCTTATTGGCGCAAGCACAAAAAAAGATGTACTATATTAATTACATGGCAAATAGACAGTAAAAAAAACATAGCAAATAACGACCTAAAAAGTATCTTATCAAGAATCGAGAATCAAGAGGATGGAACTTTGTCTTATGATAATCGATTTCTCTTTCATATTGTTTGATTTTAACCATTATATCTGCTTTTTGTTATGATCCTTTATTGAATGAAAAAAAGATATCAGGGAAATGATACGTGGGAGATTTATGAACAGGAGTCGGGAAATTGATTATGATGGGAATGGAGAAAGATGAAGCAAAAATGGAATTGCATAAATGTTTAACAGCATATATATATATATATATATATATATATATATATATATATATATATATATATATATATATATATATATATATATGTGTGTGTGTGTGTGTGTGTGTGTGTGTGACACAGATTGAGAGAGAATATATGTATCTTTCTCAATTTGGATATCTCACATGTATACATATCATATATATACGTATATATATATATATATATATATATATATATATATATATATTGAGAGGGAGAGAGAGAGAAAGAAAGGAAACAGAGCGAGATTCACAGAAAAAGAGAGAAGAGAGGGGGGTAATAAAGGGAAAGTAAGCGAAAAACTTAGGAAAATATGAATCAGTTACCAAATCGAAAGAACGAAAATATTAGTCCCTCTTTCCCGTTTGGTGTATCAAGGGTTAGTAACATATTATCGTAGGTGACGTTCTTAACCACAAAGACAAGCCATTACCATTTGGACAAAGATTGCTAAACAGAATATAAACAGAATTATTCACAACAGCAAATAAGAAAATAATGAGAAATTTTTCCCTCTTTCTAACGATAAATTTCAAGAGTAATTGAGAATTTTCGATAATGTCATCGTGACATCATATGTACGAACAGCATACCATAGCATAAAAAACATGGAAGTTGCTTCCCAGGTAAGTGCTTGCTTTCAAACAGATTCGATTGTTTTTATATATTTTTGTTTTGATCAGTTTTTGAAAATGCACCTCGAAGATTTTGTGCTAAGAAAAAAAAATAATAATAATAAGAATAATAATAATAATAATAATAATAATAATAATAATAATAATAATAATAATGATAATAATAATAATAATAATGATTAGGATAATAATAATAATAAAGAATGATTATTCCTGATATTTTGATGATTTTCGAAGGTTCAAAAGATATTTTACTTTAGGCTTTAAGAATGATTATTCTTGATATTTTGATGATTTTCGAAGGTTCAAAAGATATTTTACTTTAGGCTTTAAGAATGATTATTCTTGACATATTGATATTTCTACTTCTGAGAAGGTTTTCTTTGCGATTCCGATAAGTTTTCACCTGGATGAATTGCCCACTGCCAAATTCTACCTAATGAAAAAGACAAAAAAAAAAAAAAGTTGAGAGAGTGGTCTGTTGTTTCTTGGAGCTGCACGTGGGTAAGTGGAATTAAATTTATAATTTATAATTTATAGTTTAAAATTAATAATTCTCCACCCCCCCACCGAGATAAGAGGTGTCTTATGGGAAAGTAATGCCTAGCTACCCCTCCCCCGAGCATGAATGAATGGAGTCTGTCCACCACTGACCGTTAGGACCCCTCAGTAGATATAAGCTAGCAGGGGGAAATCCACCGTGGGGGAAGAACACAGATTGCGAGACAGAGGGTAGAAGCAGCATCTTAATCTTTTGGCAAAGAGGTGAATTTCTTTCTTTGAATGATTTCTGGTGATTGACTTTGAAAACTAACTCAGACTAAACTCTTATATGTATGTTGTCTCAATAATGATAATAATAATAATAATAATAATAATAATAATAATAATAATGATAATAATTTTAATAATTTTAATAATTTTAATTATAATTATAAGTGGTAGTTGTAACATTTGGACTGCAGGCCCCTACCCTGAATGAGCCCTGTGATGATTTTCGAAGGTTCAAAAGATATTTTACTTTAGGCTTTAAGAATGATTATTCTTGATATTTTGATGATTTTCGAAGGTTCAAAAGATATTTTACTTTAGGCTTTAAGAATGATTATTCTTGACATATTGATATTTCTACTTCTGAGAAGGTTTTCTTTGCGATTCCGATAAGTTTTCACCTGGATGAATTGCCCACTGCCAAATTCTACCTAATGAAAAAGACAAAAAAAAAAAAAGTTGAGAGAGTGGTCTGTTGTTTCTTGGAGCTGCACGTGGGTAAGTGGAATTAAATTTATAATTTATAATTTATAGTTTAAAATTAATAATTCTCCACCCCCCCCCCACCGAGATAAGAGGTGTCTTATGGGAAAGTAATGCCTAGCTACCCCTCCCCCGAGCATGAATGAATGGAGTCTGTCCACCACTGACCGTTAGGACCCCTCAGTAGATATAAGCTAGCAGGGGGAAATCCACCGTGGGGGAAGAACACAGATTGCGAGACTTATACTAAGTCAAGACTTAGAAGATTTAAGGGAGACGTATGATCTCCAAGGTTGTTAATTTCACCCAGACGAAGCTTAGTGCTAATTTTTAGGCCTGAATTTAGGAGGGGATGGTCATACCACCATATAGATATATCTGTGCAGCAGAATGGCCTATCCATGTAAGGTCGTACCATGGGTTGTAAGAACTGGTGGAACTCTGAGAATGCCACTGAGCTCATTGCCCTCAACGAACCCACCAAGGTCTGGTGCTACCTCAAAAGAACCAAAAAGAGCTGGTGGGGCTCTTCGGTTATTTCTGAACCACATCGGTCTTAACCAACCCACCAAGGTCTGGCGCTACCTCAAAGAACCAAAAACCCCTATCATGACAGTACAACCAAACCATTTTACCGCAAAAAACGGGGCACAAATTCAAGATTTGTGTGTCGTAACCGGCAGGTGTTCCCTTGTTAGCCACCAGGAGGGACCCGGTCGTCATCCTGTGACTGCTGGCCAAAACTCCGGCTCGTGTATCCTTAATGGCCTTCAGGAGGGACACAGTCGTCACATAGCTACTGTTGGCCAAGACTCATATACCACTAACGACACCCAGGGAAGGCGCGGTCCTCTCGGAGTGACTGCTATAAAAAACAAGAGAAAGAGATGGACAAGGGAGGAGAATAGGCTAGTTATGTATTGTTACTTTAAAAGCAAGCCTTCAGTGCGATCTTATAGGGAGCGTATGCTCCAAATATGGAGGGAAAAATCTGATGTGGAAGTATCGAACCAACGCCTTGCTGACCAAGTAAAGCAAATTCAAAAGAAGAAATGGCTGTCTGAGACTGAACTACTAGAGATTCGCATTAATGTAGAGAGAGGTTCAGGTGACACATCCGAAGAATGCCCCCCCAGCACAATTAGTACCAATAACAAAACTAGAATAACTCCCCATGAGACCCCCACAGTAAGCTATGTATCAGAGGGTGATGACGAGGCACCAACGGAAGAAGAGAACACCAAAATACAAGCTTTGAAAGAGATCATGCGAGGAGAGAAAACAACACTCCCCTCCCTAAGAGACAAAGACAGAAAGAAAGTCGGAGAAGTGACCGAGCAGGTCAACTGCCTCTTACAGCACATAGAAACAAACACCCTCCTAGAACTTAACAACCTAATTTACGCAGGGGCGAAAATGGTAGCACAAAGCTTTACAACACAAGATAGGAACCCGAGCAATAATAGGGAAGGGAAACCCAACTGGGAGAGAAGGTTACAAAGGCAGATCTCCCTACTACAGAGAGATGAAGTACTGCTTAGAAATACACCACACACAGACAGACCACGAGTAAGACTTTATAACAAATACAAGGTAACGCAAAAAGGCATCGCAACTGTAGTCGAAGAGTTACACCAGAAAAGACTAGCCAAAGAGGCAAGACTAAAAAGATACAGACTAAGAACGGCCCAATACACACAAAACCGCACATTCCAAAACAATGAGAAAAAGTTTTACCGAGATTTAAATGGGGAAAGAAGGCAGGACATGAAACCAGATGCCACAGAGGCCAAGAACTATTGGAATAGCATATGGGGGCACCCAAAAAGACATAACGTAACACCGCAATGGTTAGGAAACATGAGAAAAGAACTAGGAGATATAGACAAGGGAGAACCAATAGTACTGAATGAAACCACATTGAAACATACTCTTAGGAAAGTAGCCAACTGGAAAGCACCGGGGCCCGACGGGATCCATGGGTATTGGTTCAAAAAATTTACCACGTTACACGGCAGACTCACTCACCTACTCCAAAATTGTCTGAATGAAGGCAAAGCACCAGAATGGATGACTAAAGGCAGAACCACCCTCATCCAAAAAGACCCAGAAAAGGGGAACATAGCAAGCAACTATAGACCAATCACTTGCCTACCACTTATGTGGAAAATCCTGACCGGGCAAATAGCAGAGAGAATATACATGTCAATGGATAGAAGGGGGCTACTACCAGAAGAACAGAAAGGGTGTAGGATAGGAACCAAAGGGGCAAACGATTTACTCTACATAGACCAGATGATCTTAAAAGAAGTAAGGAAAAGGAGAAAGAATATCGCAATGGGATGGATAGATTACAAAAAGGCATACGATATGATTCCACATAGCTGGATACTCGAATGCCTTAGAATGTTCAAAATTAGCGAACCGGTGGTTAAATTCATTGGTAATTCAATGGAAGACTGGAAAGTAGATTTGACAGCCGCAGGGGACAAACTAGCCGAGGTAGGGATAAAAAGGGGGATCTTCCAAAGAGACTCGTTGTCCCCACTATTATTTGTTCTAACAATGATACCGCTTAACAGAATCCTGAAAAACAGCAAAGGATACCACTTCTCTAAAACAAAAGGAAAGGTCAACCACTTAATGTACATGGACGATATAAAATTGTTCGCAAAAAACAGGGGAGAGCTTGAGACTCTGTTCAACGAAGTAAGGGAATATAGTGATGACATAGGAATGGAGTTTGGGATAGAAAAATGCGCAATCATGGTAATGCACAAAGGAAGGCTTTCAATGACTGAGGGAATTGAACTTCCGGACAACAACAAGATTAGGGCATTGACTGCACAAGACCGATACAAGTACCTAGGTGTCCTTGAATGTGACACGATAAAACGGGAAGAGATGAAGGAGAAAATTAAGAGGGAATACCTTAGAAGGATAAGGAAAATATTAGAAACCAAATTAAATAGCAGAAATCTAATATAAGGAATGAACACCTGGGCTGTGTCAGTAGTTAGGTATACAGGACCATTCCTAGGATGGACAAAGGAAGAGCTCCAATCAATGGATAGGCGAACAAGGAAACTTATGGCGATGCATAAAGCATTACACCCTAGGGATGATACAGATAGACTATACGTTAAGAGAAAAGAAGGTGGTAGGGGGCTCATCAGCATAGAAGATTGTGTCCAGAGAGCTAAAGTAGTCCTAGATAAATATGTGCAAACAAATAGTGAAGAAATCATAAAGAGCGCGAGGGATAGTGCAACAAACAAAGTAGAAAGCAATGGAACGGTACAGCAAACTAGAAAAGAAAAGTGGTAAGGGAAAAAATTGTACGGCGAGTTTAAAAGACAGATAAAAGATATAGCAGACGAGAAATCATGGACGTGGTTACGAAAGGGAAACCTTAAGAGAGAAACAGAATCGCTCATCATGGCAGCCCAAAACAAAAGCATAAGGACAAACTACATAAAAGCAAAAATCGACAGAACACAGACAAACAGCAAATGCTGCATGTGCGGTGAAAGAGATGAGACAGTAAACCACATAACTAGTGAATGTAGTCAGCTCGCCCAGAAGGAGTATAAGCATAGACACGATAGAGTAGCAACGAGGATACACTGGGAACTAAGTAAACAAATGGGATTCAACCATGGGGAAAAGTGGTATCAGCACAAGCCAGAGGCAGTTTTGGAGAATGACAACCACAAACTACTGTGGGACTTTGACATCCAAACTGACCACCTCATCCAGGCAAGAAGGCCGGACTTAGTAATAGTAGACAAAAAAGGAAGGCCTGCCAAATAGTAGACGTTGCTGTGCCTGCAGACAATAGAGTAAAAAAGAAGGAGGGTGAAAAGAGGGAAAAATACCAGGACCTAGCAAGGGAGTTAAGGAAAATGTGGAACATGAAAACCAGGGTAGTACCGATCATAGTGAGAGCACTAGGAACTGTCCCTAAAACGCTGAGGGAGAGATTGGAGGAGATCGGGATTAGGGGGAGGATAGAGACCGTACATACCACAGCGCTACTTGGAACTGCACGGATACTGAGGAAGGTGCTAGAGATATAAGTATTGCAACGAATAGTAGCTCTGTCATGATATGCGAAAGAGGGAGGAGACGTTAGCTGAGGACCTGAGGAGACTTATTGTCACTCAGCCTTCAGCGATAACCACTGGGCAACCGGTGTGAAACTGTAAATCGTAGAATTACTGCGACCTATGAGTACTAGGAGAGGAGGGCTGGAGACTTGAGGAGACTTGCTGTCACTCAAACTCCAGCAGTTACCACCAGGCAACTGGTGTGAGATTCCGAAATAATAATAATAATTATAATAATAATAATAATAATGATGATTTTTGACTGATCGAGTGCAAATCCAGACGCAAAAGGTGTTATCTTTTCATGGGAGACCAAGCAAAATCCCTCGAAACCACGTCCACAGCGCATATATGCTCCCCTTTTTCTACATGCACATATCATTTCTACTGAAACTTTCACCTGTTTATGAAACACATTGAAAGGTTTTTAATTTATGGTACAGATATCGTCTCAAAGTTAATCCATCGATTTCTGACGTATTCGTATCTTATTCTAAGCAAGATCAGGTTTTCCTAGACTGGATCTCCTTCTAAAAGTGATTCCAATATTGTCTAAAAGGTGATACTGAGGGTTTTTGATAACATTGTAGAAGTTGATGCATTTTTTGAGCCCTCAGCGTCTGTCTTGTACTGGCCATATATAGAGGGTTGAAGATAAGCGATTATCAAAGGCTATACTTTTGGGTCTGGTGAGAGAGAGATTTAGAAATAAAGTGAAGAAATCATGGAGAGACCCAGGAACACTATATCATATCGTATGATGTCGTTCTTATATATATATATATATATATATATATATATATATATATATATATATATATATGGTCAAAACAATACGAAAAGTTGTGAAAATTAAGATTTACTCAACCGGAGACTGCGACGGAGATTTATTGCCATTATACAGTGAACAGTCGTATTTTCAGTTTTCTTATACTGGGGAATACGACAGAGAAGAAACAAGCAAAAGAGATTTATTAGGATGATACAGCAAACAGTCATAGTTTTAGATTCACCCAACAGAAGGTTATGACACAAAAGGACACACAGAGTAGATTTATCGGCACAATACAACGAAAAGTCGTATTTTGAAATTCATCTACCATTCAAATAATCAATTTTTTGCAAATATTGTATATTTACCGGAAACATTCATCTTGATACTACTTTTTGAAATTTCTGCTGCAACTGAAAGGGGACATAACTCATATGGTATTGGTCTCATCAATCATCTGCAGGGTTGCACCAGAATCGGATAGCTTTCTTTTTAAGCAAAGGTAATTCATTGATATATATATATATATATATATATATATATATATATATATATATATATATATATGTATATGTATACACACATACACACTCACATATATATATGTCCCTTTAATGATACCGATCGAATTACCAACCAAATCCAGTTGTGCTTTTGTGTCTTTCAAAGTCATCCCCTAAGATCTTCACACATTCTCACCTGTCCCATTCACTTCCTTCGAAACAGTCTGCAAAATCGTCTTTTGGGATTGCCATCAGCATTTGAAACCCAAGGGATAATTTGAAACATGGAAAAAATATCGGAAATTTCATGTCTATCAACAAGAAAACTTTTTTTTCTATTCAAGTTGTCACTACCTGTCATTTATTTGCCGCCGATACTTCGTGTTTTTTTTTTGTTGTTTTTTTTCTGTTTCATTGTTTTTTTTCTCTCTTCTTGTCTTTTGTCTTACTCGATTGTACAATTATTTTTTCTCTTGGAAAACCAGTTGAACTCAACACAATCAACAAACATTCTAAAAACAATATATAGAATCTTGAAACACCTACAATGTTTCTCCCTTTAACATTACAAAGAAAAAGAATCAAACAATTCAGGCCCGTGTATTAGACGATCTTGAGTATAGATTGCCCTCGAATCATGTCTATGAAATCGTCAGATTTTAGTATACTTTTTAAAAGTCAAAGAATGATCATAGTCCTTCCCATCACATTGAATTTCAATCTTACAAGATTATTACTGGAAGGACGTTGGGACAATTGAGATTGAATCACATAATGGAAAAAAGTACAGGAGATTTATAAGATATGGTGGAACTTGCACTTTGTGTGGAGGAGGGATGTAGATGGATGGAAAATCTTAAGACCATCTCATTTATTGCCGGACACAACTTTGCTTATGATCCCAGTAGATACATACTGTGGGTCATGATGTCCAATGGTTGTATTGACTTCCTAATTTTCTAATGGCTTAGTATATCCCCGACCCTGTTCGCCTCGTTGTATAATGAGTTGTTTGTGGATTTCCCATTTAATGCTGAGGTCTATGTCCAATGACGATGCTAAAAGACTGATGATGATGATGATATTCTCTAGTAATTTCTTTATATATTCATATCGCATGTTTAACGGTTATAGACTTTCTTTTTGTACGTATAGTGTCAGTAAACAATCAAGCTTTGTAGATTCTTTCTCAGAAGAAAAAAAAGTTCAGTTCATATCGGGTGTTTAAAAGTTTGAGATTTTCTTTTTGTTTCTATAGAAGGAAAAAAACCTGATCAGTTTTTCTGTATTGATTACTATTGATTTGATGTGTTTATTTCTTCTCTTATTCATGATTAAAATCCAAGTTCAAAAAAAGGACGAAGACACTTGTCAGAGAAGGATATTGAACCAATCAATTTTCTATATAGGGAAATCTACAGAAAATTCTCAGGGAATTTTGTGTATTGGATACAAGATAATTTACAGAAGGTGGTACACACACACACATAAACACACACACATCCAACCACACACACACACACACACACACACACACATACACACACACACACACACACACACATATATATATATATATATATATATATATATATATATATATATATATCACCCACCGCATGCTACTGTGAAATCCTCCTGAAACATGGATTGAATTATTGATAACAAAATCTCTACACACTTTCACTCCCGAGTCTTATTCGACACACACACACACACACACACACACACATTATACATTTCTCTATATGTGTGGTGGAATGCTACTGAGAACTTTCTGGCCTAGATTGTACTTCGTAACTAATGGGACCATATGTCACTGCATAGGTGGGAACAGATACTCTCCTGTGAGTTTACTCGGTCAGACTGTTTTGAAAGTGGAATGAACGGTTGCTTACGTGTGTCTCGTCCAAAAGCACCTTGAAAAGGACTACAGATCCATTGTTATACGTTGGCTGCTCTTCAATCAATATCAAATGGTTGGGTACTTCCAAAATACACCAAGTATATGAATGGAGATATTAGTAGAAGTAACATTAACAGTGAAAGTGATTGGAATAGAAACTACACCCCAATGTCTATCTGTTTCTTTGTATTGACCTGTCTATTGATATATAGTCATCAGGACCTAAATGCACACACACATACACACGTATAATCATGTGTATGTGCAGTCGTCGGTGTGCATATGTGTGTGTATGGATTGATATGTGTACGTAATGTTATATGTTCAGTATTTGGCATTCAAAAAACAACTGAAAAATCCCTAGAGAAAAATTGCAACTAAGACAATAGAAATTATTTCTTCTGTATTTCTAACCAGAGGCAATTTCTTACTTTCTGCAACAAACTAATTCATCTATAGATGCCCCGGGGGGCTAAAAAAAAAGTAGTCATCAGAAATTCTCATTTATTATTATTCTTATCCGTTACTTTATCCAGCCTTTTCTGTTCAAATAAAGCTTTTTTTCCCTCTTTATTTTCTCTGTCGTTCCCACTTGATCATTTTACTTTTTAAAACAATCACGATATTTGCTTTTTATGCTCAATCCACCCTCTTTTTCAGTCTTTCTCTCTCTGTCTCTCTCACACACACACACGCTTTTTCTCACTTTCTCCATTTCTCCTCTACCCAACCCCTACTCTTAATATATCATTTCCTTTGCCTGATCATCCGCCACTATTTCAAAACCACGTGAAGACAATCAGTCTTGAATTCAGAGTTGCTTTTCTCCTACACTGGTCACCTTCCAAGGGTGTTCATATGAATTGAACAAAATCAAACAAATAAGTGATTCTGAATTCAGGTTGCTTATTCTATTGTTTGCACGATTAAATGTCATGTCACCTGTGCCTCCATAACATAGATAATCTAGAAAGAAGAGCTGCAAAGTTCCTAAAAGTAACTTAAAAGTATAACAATCAAAACAAAAACAACGATTAAATATGTAAGAGACAGAACGTTTAAACCTAAGAAATATTGAAAGCAAAACATCCAGAATAAAACGTATTGAAATATTACAAAAAATATTGATCTTAAACTTAAAATGCTTATTTGCACATGTGTAATCTCAATTTTTGATTTCGATGTGATGTCAATATTCATGCAAAGTCAACTGATCAGATGACAAGAGCATGACATGTATTATCTTTATTATTATTTGGACCATCCTCATCTTGGTCGTTTTTCATACAACGTTTAAGCCGTAACAATAGAAATAAAAATAATACCTCATCTCAAAAATTCAGAGATATACATGACATGTATGTTCGTTCTTTCGACCATTCCCAGGTGTTGCTCTATGTTTGAAATGAATCATTATAAGAAAAAAATCTTCAACTAATTCCAATATGAATTAAAAACATAACAACGGAATTGAAATTAAATATTGAATGTGTAAAGTATAAAACTATACATATATATTGCAAATATTGAAAGGAAAAAAAGGTTTGGAAATATTGCAAAAAATATCGATAATCTCAAAACAGTTGTTTGCATTTGATCATAACTGTCAGGGCAGCAAAATTGCATATCGTTGAAGAATCTTGGGAAGGAATTGTTTCTCCTTTTTTTCTGCTTTTCTGTTTTCTTTTCCTCCCTTTTAAGTGCTATTGACTCCAATTTTAAATCCTTAAGAGCCTCATCTATCATCTTCCATTCAATGTAATTTAGTATAATTATTGTTGTCTTTTTCTCGTCTTCCAATTGAAAATGAATCCCTTTTGTAAGAATGAAAAGGTTTCCGCTAGAAGCCGTTAATAGTTGATGTATGTCCTGTGAGCATATTACTGCGCAGTAATCTTAATCCAACCCATGCAGTAAGAATAACTCGATGAATACTTGTTATAGCAAGATCAACTAGAAACACCGTTTACTCATCTTTTCCCAAAGATGTTACCCCATTGGGGGACACTGATAAAATTCACATTGATACTTCTTCTCATTTTCTCCGTGGCCTTTACAAAGATGTATAGATGGTTATAAACACAGTTTTAAACGTTGCTACAGATTCATCTATATTTTCAGATCTGGACCTATTTAACCCACACTGAAAAGTTCGCACTGCGGGACTTCTCACTTCAATTACTTCTTTGAGCTCGTCAATAGCATTGTGTCAAAAGCAGAAATTATAATCGAAAATTAATTTTCTTAGGTAGACACCATTTCTTTAAAAGCTTCGAAACCCCAAATAGTGAAAAGGGAGAGAAAGTAAGTGCTCAAGTACAAAATATCCATGAAGCAAACAAAAAAAGAAAGATAACCTTGTACAAATCAATCAAAAAACGTTGTAAACGGATGAGTGTAAAGCCCTTTTAACGTACGTGTTAATTCTACCAAAAAAATGGATGAAAGGCGTTTATTTGGGGCAGGAAAACCGGAGGACAAAGTATCATTTGCAAACCAGCCATTTGTATTGACTGCCTTACTCGAACAAATCTAATCATCACGGAAAAAAATCATTCTGACAAGAACTAATTGACCACATATAACTAAAGAATTACACTAGGATGGCAAGCCATTGACAGAGCAAACACTCAAAAATAAGAAGATCCAATTAGTTGTAAAAGGAAGGGTGTATAACGAAGCATCCTCCCAATAATCACTTATGGAGCTGTAACATGGAACCTAACCAAGAGACAGGTTCACAAATTGAGAACTATGCAACGTGAAATAATTACGCTGGGCCACACATGAAGGGACAAGATAGCACAGTGCACCTAGGAAAAGACAAGAAAGAAAGTTCATGCCATACACGGATTGTAAAACACTGTGGGCTTGTGAGTGTGAAGCTATTGCAATCAAGCCATCTGATTCTTTTCGATTTTACAAAAAAAAAGATGGATGAAAGTCAGTTACATGGGGCGGAAAATATATGAAGACAAAGTATCGTCTGCAAGGAAGCCATTTGCAATGACTGCATTAAAAGAATCCTTGTTTTACAGACGGTTTGATTTATACTTGAGGGAAATATTTGTTTTGACCAGAACTGTGTGACCATAAATAAACTGACCTCCAGTCCTGTCGGCCAGACATTGATATCACTCACTTACATGGGAGGATGTTCTGTCTCTTGATGTATTGACTTGTGCTAGGCACCATATTGTTGATTGTTTGCTTTTTCAAGGAAGTCCTGTTTTATTCTTGATATGTTTGTTCCTACTCAGCTTCTGAAATATCCTTTTTTTCTCTTTATTCTCTTCTTTTTGTCCTTGTTTAGCTTCTTCTTTTCTTTCTCATTTCCTTTTTTGTACACTTTTTCATCTTTCTCTTCTTCAGCTCCTGTTCAGTTAAACTTTTCCACACGCTACTTCTTCCTCTTTGTTGACCATCTTTTCATCTATTCTACAGCTTTCGGCTCTTTTCTTCTCTTTCCCCTCTTGTCCTTTCTTTTTTTCTCCTTTTTCTCTTTTCTTCCCCTTCTTTCTTATCCTTTTTTCTTTTCTTTCTTTCGCCTCTTCCCATTTTCCTTTCTTGCTTTCTTTCTTTTTACCTCTTCTCCATCTCAAGGCCTCCCCTTACCCCTTTTCATCTTTTTCATAGGCAAGTATTTATTTATGTATCAAATTGTGGAGGTAAAAAGCGTATTTTGGTTTGACCATCCATCTATCTGTCCATCAATTTATCCACATATGTATCTAATAAGGGAGCCTTAGTCCACTTCAAACTACTCATGTCTTGTCTACGGTCAGATATCTCACAGGAAAAAAGCATAGGTCATAAGGAACTAAATCTCGATTCTGTTCGGAATGGCAGATTGGTGAGATGTATTATTTTGTTCTTATCAAAACATTCACAAGATGTGAAAGTGACTCGCTCAGTCATCGTGAAGGCGACAAACATGGTATACAAGATCACTCCTTGGCGACACATCGCTGACTGAGTAAATCAATGGGTTGTTTTTGCATGCGCAGTAAGATCCCTCATGATTGACTGCCTGGTTAAACTGGAAAACTGTAATTTAAAGAATCACAGATCGTAGGGTCACTGCATTGATCAGCTAATTGCCACTTGTCGCCAGTCAAGAATGAAAACTGATTAATCAAATCTTTCTGAATCTAACATTAGAGTAATTCAGAATCTTCTTACAAAACTTTGTTGGTACAAAATCAGACAGAAAGATAAAAAACAACATTAGAACAAATCATGTCTTTAACTTCACGCAAAATTATATAAACTAGTCTGATACCTGTCCTTGGGAAGAGTTATTAGGTCGTTTTTAGATAATATTAGTATTTTTTTTTTGCAATATTAAATTAAAATATTTTCAGAAAATTATTACACATATTTATTATTGATGTCTTAATATTATTTACATAATTACGACATGACATCCGTAAATTCTGAATTATCCTTCATTTATTCTTCTTTCAAGACTCGCTCAACATTTGTAATTTTTTTCTTTCATTCTGTCTAGTTGCACATCGCCAATATTTCTTGATTCACTTATTTTATTCGTTATCCCCTAGCTTTTCCTGCAATCTGTTATTTCTCTTTTTATTCTCAACTATGCCTGCATATCATAAAGCATGTAATCAAATCTAGATTCTAAGAGACGTATAATTATTTTCTGCACCAAAAGACGGATTAGTGACTGAACACTTCATTAGTTCCACAGTCATATAATGATGAATTTTTAAACACAGTACTAAGATTCTTTTTGAACAGATGTAGGTACTTCGTAAGTAGACATCATCAAATAAACATCTTTGCACATGCGCAGATTTATGTGTAGTATATATATATATATATATATATATATATATATATATATATATATATATATATTCTCTATTATTCCATGCCTGAGAAGAATATATCATCATTCTTCAGAGTGGAAGGGCATTTAAATTCTTGGACCGATAGATAAGCTCATTTCATACCTGCTTTCCGGCAACCATTGAACTGGCTACAACAAAGCAAGAGTTTTTTAAAACCAAAAATTGAATGTATGTTCCAGAATATTATTAAGTCACTGTCAAGGTCGTAGCAAACCAATTGTTGGGTTGATTTTTTGTGTGATTCTTTGGTTTAATCTCTTATGAGATCAAGTGTTGGGTTTATCTGATATTATCTCAGGCTAACATCAAAGTTTCTTAATTTTGATATGATTTTGTTTTCGGAATTCAATCCAAACTTAAATATCGAAACTCTCCTTGATGAAAGTCCATTGTGTGTAAGTATATGTATGAGGGATAGCACATGCTGGTACATCTCAAAATACACGTGTATACGTTGCTGTTGGGTGCTGGAATACGTGTTTATAACTAAATGTGCATCTTTGAACATCGTATAAGCGTTTAACGTGGAGATAGACTGTGAGAATTTTCTCAGGTTTAGTTCTAATTGTACCACCATCAGTAAGTGTGGATGGGAGGGATGTAAGTACACATATGAGTTGAGTTCTGCGTACGTTGGTGTGTTTGCATACACAGTGTGTGTGTGTGCAAGAGCATTCATGAGAGTGTGTAATGTAAGTTCGTGCTTAATTGGTCCCTTAATTTATGACCGGTGGCCTCTTTTTTTTATTTTTGAATATTCAAAATTTCTACTGATTAACACCCAACAAAGGGCCACGGAATTTACCTCGTCAGTGATCACATCTTTTTCCAATTTCCAATTGATCACACTGAACAGGGCATACTGGCAAGAAGCGTTGGTCACGTGGCAATTTCTATCAATAAGTCCTGTTCCTATTTTAAAACTAGAAAAAGCTTTCTTCAAATGACATAAACTCGTAATCACGATCAAAAAGAATCATAACCTATTGTACGATGATATTTTGAATTTAGAGTCAGCTGTATAAAAGAAAATGACTTCCTCAATTCAATTATCAAGTAAGGCCACGATAATCAGTGATCTATTGTAAGTGTTACTCAGTAAGCAGGGGCTGTGACAATAAATTGCAAATCATCACTCTACAGCAAGCGACCCAAATGCACTTTAAACTGTTCCATAATCTCATACAGATGACGTATCTGAAATATAAAACAGCTGTTCTTAGCTGGGAATAAATACATAAACAAAGAATGAATCTTTAAGACAATAGAACAGTGTCATGAAGATCTACATATTTATGCACTTGAACAGGAAGAAAAAAAAACTTATGAAACATGGCATTTCTACGGGTGCCTGTAGTAACATATGATACTCCTCCCCACAATATCCTGTTTTGTAAAAGAAATAAAGAGAACAATCTGATACGAAAGTAAAGTTAACTTTACCCCCTTCCTCCCTTCCTGTTTGCTGTAGCTTTTATATCCGAGTCATTTTCAAGTCATTCTACATAACATATCATATTACTTCCATTCCAAGTCATTTTTACTAAAGATTTGTCATTTTCTATAGAAATCTAAATGACAGCCTGAGGCAGATATGTCTAGTCATTGTTTATCATTCTTTCTTCCGGAATAGGGGTCTGCTGAAATCCGATCTTCTTCGTTATTATACAGCATCTCACAGCAGAGGGGAGGGTTACGTAATTTCAATCTGTCATAAACAGAAGAGACAGGAAGATTTTTTTCATTTAATTGGACGTACTTGTGTGCCTGTCTGTCACATGGAAAAGACTACATATGCAACGGATAGTTCAGGGTGTATTGTAAAGTTCCTTTCATTTCCATCTTATCGTATTGTGTTTATATCTATTAATCTATCTATTTATCTATCTATCCCAGTCTGGTTATATCTGTATGAATAGCAATTTATCTTCTGATAATCGTCTGTATGTCGAAACCTGTTCTTCTTTATCAGTTCCCTGGTTTTTTTTTAATAATCCATGTTTCCTTTTTATACCTCTCTCATTTTTCCATCTTCCTTACTGCCAAAATACAGAAATGGCATCTTCTTCCTTTATCCTCAAAACTTGGACAAGAATTCACAGTTGATTCTTGAATCCATGACAGACTCACAAGGAATCGTAATTATTCAAGCCTTTTACACCAGAAATTCTATTACCACAAGTTTCATCTGAATATAATAGAACCAACACCTCTTTTCACCTCTAAACGAGCCATGTGAATAAAGAAATTGCTCTGATCAAACGAAGGAACCTGAAATTAACTTAAATCAGACCAGCGCCTGTTTTAATGGCGTACTCACGGTAAGAGATGGACTTGTATATTGTGTAGAAAAACCTGTAATAACTGCCTTATAAAGTCATTCTCTGCCTATCATGCGTCAACTATGGCTTTGCAGTATTTTGGTTACACCGATTCAATGTTGCCAATGTAAATATCTTATTCCTAAATTTAGATGATTACAAAAAGCTGAATTGAAATGAAATCACTCATAAAATCTATGGAAGGAGATCCAATTTGTTGATTGAACTATTTGGTTCTCTGGAAACTGCTGATAAAAAAAAAACTTTAGATTCAAATCTGCGCTGCTTTTCAGCCCTCCAGCTCAAATGATGAGGTCTGTACCTGTGATACATACATAGCCAGCATTTAACCAGTTGGAACAACACGAACACAGAAGAAATCGATTTTTATTGTTTTGGTGACAATTTTAGTTGACAGCTCCCAACATTTTCGTTTTCAAGAGGCTCTTATCAAACAATATAGAGACGTGATAAAAGTAGACACTTTCATTCTAAACAGAACTGTTTATCTAATTATCTACACAAGACATTACACAATGGAGTAAATACCTCTAATTTCAAACAAGGCTCTTCAATTAATGATCTGTTGAGACAAGACAAAAGTAAATAAACACTTCTCTTTGTTTCAAAGAGCCTTTATTAGACAATGTACAGCGACATGACAAAATCAAATTGATACATCTACTTTTATTGAACAATGAATAGAGCCAAAATTAAATAAAGTTATCTCTTTTCCTGCAAACAATCCTAGAAAAAAGATTCATGTGCAACCAACAATGATTTGACTCTAAAGATACTTTGTTATTTTTCAAAACATATCAACAAAGCTTACTTTAAAGGCTGACCACAGATGTAAGTTTTGGGAAATTGTAAATATGTGTACATATATGAAACAGCTACGTATCATTGTCGTCAGATATATTGAATTAGATTACCCTGAAATGTACTCAAAGAATGCGAATATATATATATATATATATATATATATATATATATATATATATATATATATATATATATATATATATATATATTAATGTGTGAGTGTGTGAGTGTGTATGGTTATATACATATGCCTGGACTTGTAATAATCACTGAGTGTAATAATAATCATGATTATCCTACAGTATGATCAAATGAAGTTCAAACAAACACGCACGCACACACACACACACACATACATAAACACATGCACCCTGAGTATGGATTATATAAGTATGTGTATATATATTTACGTGTGCGTGTGTGTGTGCGCAGAATGATTCCCGAAAATCGATCTTCCTTTGAAGCTCTCTCCAATGTTTTTTGATAATGAACGGATGTTCGTTCAAATTACCGGTACAAACGTCTTTCGTTTTTTTTCCATTTCTTTGACTTCTTCTGTTATTCTTTCTCGAAAAAGATGGAGCATTAAATCCAGATTGAAAAGAGACCAAAAGGAAAAGAAGAACTCTTCAATGAAAAAGTCGAGAATAGAACTTCTCCAACCCGTAACTGAGATTTATCACGCATCAATGGATGAATGGAACTAAATCACCCCTTTACAAAGATGGAGTGAAACAAAATAGCCTAAAGACATAAAGAAAATAAATTATTGTCTTCATGGAATCCATGGATAAATTGACAAAGGGAATGTTTCCTTTCTACCAATCCTTTTTTTCAAGTATTTATCAGTTTATTTATTTTGGCTATCATGAAAGGGGTCAGTAAATGCATTTTCCATTCATGCGCACTATCTTGAAAACTGATGGTCTTTTAGCTCAGTGTTAATCATTTCTGCTCAATAGGGTTTGTGTTGTGATTATTTACTTATTCTTTTTGTTTCTCACAAAGAAATGTGATCAGCAGTTAATATAGTTGAATTTATCTCCTTTGGACAGGCCTTTTGTCGGTTTTCTATCTAAAGTCATTATTCTCAAACAATTGGTTCAATTGCCTTTGGAATTCCTGTATTCTCCAAGTTAAGGCAAGTTGAGCTGTATTGCACAAACAAACTAAATAAATCAAATTGCACCTCCTGATGTTGGCTGGGTTCAAGATGTTTTTTTCTCTTTATAACAATTTACTCAGTTTGCTTTTACTTTTCAAACTAAAGGTAGACAATCTTTCATCATAAAAATTCTGAAAGCCCCAAAGTTCTGGAAAACAAATAATTTTCAAAGAATATCATCTCCACTACAGGGCTCGTATTTGTTGCCACACATGATTTGACACAACCAACACTCAGTTAAGGACGTCCAAAAAGGATAGAGAACCTAATGGATATTTGTTAATATCGAAAGGGCCTTTGTTCGACCCACTTAACGCCATTATGTTTCAGTGTTTTTCCCAGTGAGTCTCTCTTTACTAATATTTTGATTCTATTTTGGTGTCATTAGTCTCTGTTGTCAAATCCCTCATATTTGCACAATTCCAGTTAGGTCACCTTTCCTATCCAGCCACGTCTGTGTTTATACTCACTTTATTACAGTCATTCATCAGTCTCTTCCTTCTCTGACATTATCCTTTCATTATTATACGTCTCATTCATCTTCTACTTTTTCCCACTTTATTCAGTCCTTCTTTCAACTTTCCCTGTTTTTCAGCCTCTTATTTTTCTACCCTTTCTTCTCTTACCTTTCTCTCCCGCCTCTTTGACCCTCCTTAACCTTGTTTTCCACCCATCTAACCTCTTTTTATTTCCTTTTCTTCCTTTTCCCTCTTTTCCTTCCTTTTCTTTTATTCTTTCTTTTCCTCTTTTCTTTCCTATGTTTTTTTTCATCATTCTTTCTCTCGTTCCTTTCCTTATTTTCTAGTCTTATACTTGGTATTCTTTCTCCCTCTTTCATCTCTCAGTTTTTTTCCTTCCTTTTTTCTTTTTTTTGTCGTTATTCCCACGTAATTTCACGATAATCTTATTTGCTAACCTCCATCATAACACGCAAGATAACTTCTCACCCAATAAAACACGCTCCTATATAATCTAATAACCCATTTCTTACCAGCTTATCTCTACCCATATCCACATAACAACTTACCAAATACATACCACAATCTAAATCGATTACGTTTTTACGTTGAGATTCCTAAATCATTTTTCTCTTGAACAGTTCCAGAAATACACTATCGCTCGAGGAGATCAAGTAAACTCCTTGCTCTCCTCAGATGACGAATGACGCTTGCTCTCCTTTTTTCTGCTCAAAATAGTTTTTCATTTCTTGATTTATTTTCAATTTTGTTGATTCCTCGATTGTTGCATTTAACTCTGTTTTTGGATGTCTTAGGATAAAGATTTTTTCCTTCTTCCTTTTATTCTTTGTTTTTCTCTCTCGTCGTAATTCTTTGCCTCTCTCCTGACTTTTTTTTCTTTTGCTCTTCCTCTCACTGCCTAGGTTTTTATGTTTCTCTTTTTCCTCTTTTTAGCTCATTCATCATCCTACAACTTTTTTTTTGTCCTTTTTTTATATCACTTTCGTTTCCTCCCCCTCCCACTTCTTTTTCTTCTCCATCTTTCTCCTCCTATTTCTGATATTCTCTCTTTCTACTCTTCATCCGTCTGTTTCTTCTTTCTTTTTCTTGATTTCCATCGCACATTCCTTCTCCCTACTCGTCTTTTTTTTTGGATTCACCCTCTTCAACTTCTGTATCCCCCCTCCTCCCACACATTTTATTCTGTTTTTCCTTCCTCATTCTTATTCATTTTTTCTCTTCATATGAATTGGAAGCACAGAAATTCGTGATTTTAACTAAACTGTAGGCTTCACTGTGCAGGGATGATATAAAACTACGCCCAGACTAACCAAAGAGTTGATATAAAATTGATTTCAGATTACTGAGAGGTAACATGAAAATGGGTAAGGGGCTTGGAGTCATCACACCAGTGTCACAGGGAAGTGCTCAACCATGGATACTAACTTGAGTCAGATCACATATGTAGGGCACCCTGTATAAATAGCCATTGGTAGAGTAATAACGGTCTGCGAGTATAAAATTTCTGAATCCAGCTTCAGGGTGAAGTTCTCAACAATTGACATTTGTTTTTTCTGACACAAGCCCACAAATGTTTGGTACCCAATGGCTCTTTCATCTTTTTTTACTGACTTCTATGAACAATGATCATAAACAAGCTAAGTCTTGGACATTTCAAGTAGAACTGACCTTCTTCCCTTTGAACATTAAGGCAACACAATCTTCCTATTCTGCTCAGTATGCTCTCAGCTATCAACCGGCTTAATATATTAGTTTGTCAATATTATCAATATATTAGTTTATTTTGTGTTTTTCTTTCTCTTTCCCTCCCTATAATATCTTTTTGTCATTTATTCTTTTATTAAATCCTGAAAGTTATGGTTTCTCATCTGTTTCCAAAGCATTCTTTCAATTTTTTCCCATTTCGACTTTTGTTGCTGTTCATCTTATTTGTTTCTATTTTCATTCATCTCTCTTCAGGTTTTCTTCAAATGGCATAAGTTTTTTCCTGTTTTTCCTTTTCCTGATGAGAAATGAAATTGATTCCCTGAAACCCAGTTTGAGTTCATTTAGTTTCGAGTGATGAATTTCGTTCCTTTGGCACTTTTTCAATTCCAAGTAAGTCCACGTGTCTAATAATAATTGGTTTTGTTTCCGATTACAGTTCAATCATATTTCCACCGATCTGGGTTTCTCTCTTCGATGGCCCAACTTTCACTTTCAATTTCGTCATCAGTCTTTACTTTTATTATTCTGCACGTGTTTTACATTTGCAGCGCGAAACAAATAACAGTCCTTCCGTTCCTACTTTCACAACTTAAATAATAATGACAACAACAACAACAATAATAATGATATATATATATATATATATATATATGTGTGTGTGTGTGTGTGTGTGTGTGTGTGTGTGTATAAATGCTTGTATGCATTTTTCTTTTTGTATACATATATATACATGTGTGTGTGTGTGTGTTTGTGTGTATGAGTGTTTGTGAGTATGTATATATGTATGTATGTATACATTAAAAAAGAAAGATCGAGACAGAAAAAATTATAGCAATCGATGCGATAAATATAAAAATGACTAAACGTTAGATAGTTATGACAGCACAAGTCTGTAAGCGCCCGCATAGAGCCACCCCCTGCACCAGCTAATGGAGAAATAATCTCCTATCACTACCCTCCCCCCAAAAAAATAATTAAAGAAATGAAACGATAATATATATTTATTTTTCCAGCGAGCAATTCGTATCAGAAGTTGGAAGAATATGTCGTTATTCAGCAAAACTATCCATGTATATCTGACTCTGCCTCCCCTACTCCTCCACATTCGTTTTTTTTGGGTGTGGGGATCGAATTCGGGTGAATCAAACTAAATTGCTTGGTAGTCATGTATGCATATATCTGTTTTGGTTTAATATTCTTACAAACTACCAAATCTATCTTAGCATTATATTTATGTTGTAAAAGTTTAGCAATCAATTGGGATGACCAAAAAATTGCAATTGGTTTTCCAAACCTGCGTAAGTACGTGAATAATGATTTGTCTGGCCATTGTAAGTGCGACAGTCACACGGTACACAAACTCAAACAATGTATTCCATCTGGCTGAATAGTCCCCTTAGAAATTATATCTCATCAATTACATGCAAACAGTATTTAATATAATCAAAATGGCTGAGTATTCTCTGGATAAACCTCAGATATGTGTGTGTATGTGTGTGTGTGTACGCGCGTGTGCGTGTGTGTTTGTGTGTACAGGAGTCAAAATTATTTATTATAATGTCAGACTTCATTGTAAAGTGATTAGGAAATCCGTTTAAATCAGGTGAAGCCGTGTAACATTTGTGGAGAAATTTTAGCATTTGGAAAATTGAATCGCAGTAAACTCCGAACTACGATTGAAAGCATCTGGTACATCAAATATACTTAAAGTAAGATGACCACTGAGGACTGCAGTCGACGGTTCCAAAGATGATAGTTTAGAAAAAATACCGTGTTGGGAAGAAGGAGAAAACTTCTATCTTGTAAGACAAGCAGAAGAATATTCAGCTACGCATAATTACACTTGACTATAAGTTTATTTAGGTTTATGTGCAACATATGTTTCCTTTTCCCACTTACACGATTGAAATACCAGACTTCACATTTTTGGCTGAGGTTTCAACTCACTAAAGTAGGTTAACCCAGTAGAAATGCAAGCAAGACATAAATAAGTGATAAATATCTTGTCAATACATCGACAAAAGGGCAGAATATTCAACAGCCCATTTTCAAAATCGACGCTATGATCATTTGGGCTCATGTGCAATTGATGATATATTTTATTCAGTTCGATGTCATGGCTATGAAAAAGAGAAACCAACGTCTTACTTTGCATTTCAAAGAAAGACGATTGTGAGAACACGATATAAAAGGCTTCTTTTCTTATTAGATGAGCAGAGCAAAGTTCTATTAACCATATTCACAATCGACCATATTATACGTCATCATTATCTCTAACACCAAAAAATATTTGCACTTATGCCTTGGACTTTTAAGGCTTCATAGTTTCAAGTATTTTCTCACAGATACAGACAATAGCCTATCATTCTGCCTCATTGAATTAAGTTATCAACTGCAAATCCTCGTTTATGCAATTCTCACTGTAACAAATCAGTCCATTATTTTATTTTTCTGAAATCTCACACATTTTCTAGCGATAACAGACCCTGGGAGGCTTAGAATTATCTGGAAACGAAAACATTTGCCTGTATCTTTACTTGAAAATTTCTCTCACACCGGATAAGTAACTGATACTTTTTTAGAGAAAATCATAAATGACCAACCAATAAGTCACTTTGGTTTGTTCACACTGGATCAATTAATCTGTCCAATGGCTTAAGTAGGTGAAAGTGATTATTGCAAATTTAATCGACATTTGTTGTTTATGTTTTGTTTTCAATTGAATTAGATGAACAGATGCCCGAGCTGACATAAATCTTATATACACACTCATACATGAACGTATGTACCCACACACACACATGAACACACACGTGAACACACACACACACACACACACACACACACACACATATATATATATATATATATATATTGCTGTTTTTATTTACATTCACTTTGTACAAAACTTATACTGCTCTCTTCGTCTCACCCTTGTTGTTTTTGTCAGGGTATTGTTTTCCTGATTGATACCAACAATCCATGTTTAATCAATAATTCAATTTAAAGTGTTTTAAGATCATTTTACAACACATATCTCGAAAGGATGGGTCAGTTTCCAGAGAATACCAACCATAAATTAATTTTCCTTAATTTTTCTTTTTTATATATAATATTCACATTAATTCATTATGACAAAGGCATTTTCCCGAAATAACCAGGAATTTCTCTAGCTGAAATCAGAACGTGTTCTACTGACCCCATTATTCGACGTGTCAAGAGAAAACTGTATGATTTTGCGATATGTTTTTGTACGATAAAAAACAAAATAATTTCTTTGGATCCTGATATTCGTAATATCCACCTTCTGAGAAACAAGATAGTGTTTTTGCCACGTATTAATGACTTATAGTGGACTTATCATCTATATTCAGGTCGTTATTGAGATCTTTGCTTGTCAGCCTGTCTACTTAAGATTGTTTAACTTCAAATCGGTCTGCGCTGCAAAATTGTACTTGCTCCGACTGTTTGCAATAAGTTCTCAGTCGACTTGAAGACAAATATAGAACTTTTTCTGATTGTCCCTATAGAATGAACTACAATAATAAGTAAGGTAATATATTCCACATTCAGCATTTGATAGTTATCTCCCTTGAAAGATGTCACAAACAAAATAGTCAATTAAGTTGTGTTGCATATAAGCAAAGGCTTATTTTTAATATTTGACTTGTTTTCTGTCATCTTTTTTTTTCAGTTTTTATGTAGTATGTGACGGAAATAAAAAATGAACTTCGGACTCACACATGAATTTCATTCACCTCAAAGAGCCCGCTGATGTATGGCAACTGTTCCACCGATTGATTAACTGGAGATCTCACGGTTGCTAAAACAAATCTGACCCTTTAAGAATTTTTCATTTTTCGGCAATATCTTTCATCTTCCTCACCCACCAACGATACTCCCTGTCAATTATCTGGACCTCATCCTAGAAAGGGTAATGTCTATCATTTCTTTTCAAAATATGGTTCACTATACCATATTATTCCCAAATCGCTATAATTAATGGTTTTCTGTCAGATGGCCCAAACTCCCGTCTAGCAATTTCGGTAACACACTTCTCCTTTTTTTTTCTGAGATTAGAACGTAAAAATGAATATGGCAATCGGAAAGTTTCTATAAATTTGGTAACCGTTGCCATGAACTTTTTCCATCGACCTATCAAGTCTGCCGGCTACCGAAAAGCAGTTAAATTTTGTTAAAAGGTATCCTCAGATTCGTAGGAAAATTTAACATCAATGGAATCGATCCTCAGAAGGAAGAAAAATAACATGTCAGAAAAAGTTCTTCTAACGTTATCGACGAAGTTTTTCTAAAAAAAACATTTGGAAAAAAGCAAAGGAAATGACCAAAGGTCACTTCGAAGGGAAACAAAACTTCAAGATATACTGCCTTTCAGGTTGATCTTAACATTTACACCGATTAGGGTAAAGGGAAATATTCCAGAGAATTCTTGCCAATTTTGTTTGGGTCAATTTTACCTTTGCCTACGAAGATGGAAAATTTGTTTGTTTTCATGCTATCTGATCTGACCAATACTTCCAGAAGGTTTCAATGAATTGGTGGCCGGAGTAGGTGAAAGAAATTGATACAAATAAACTTGTTGATGCCACGACTGAAAGAACTTTTATACACTCTCACAAACGCATAAACGCATATACATACACACGCACACGCACATACACACGCACATACACACGAACATGCATACACACACACACACACATATATATATATATATATATACACATATATGTGTGTGTGTGAGTGTGTGTGTATGTATTATCTCTGTGTTTATTTCTTCTCATCTTCTCTCAACATACAAATTTTAAACCATTTACTCTGTCTCACTCTTATTGTTTTCGTTATAGGATTTCAGTCCCTATTAACACAATCGATCATTTTTTGAATAGAAATCCAATTAAAATTGTCTCAAGATCATTTTACAAAATATTTCTCAAATGATTTGGTCAAAATACCTGGTCATCTTTCCGATGGTACCACCCATTAATTGGTCCTCCTTAATTTTCATTTTCATTACAAGATAATTGATTCACATCAATTACTCTTGACAAGCGCCTTTTTTATAGATGTGGCCAAGAATTCCATAATCTGGAATTAGACTATTTGTCGAGATTGTTAATCAGACAACCAAAATGATCAAATTTATCATACTTTGGCTGTCAAGCTGATTAATGGCACCAGCGTCAAGAAACCGAATTCATTTGGATGTGTCTCAAAATCATTTTATATCATCATCATCATCATCATCATTATCATCATCAGTCAGTTAGCGTACGTCGTTGGATATATACCTTCTGCAAGATTTGCCAGATATCTTTATCATGAGCAAAGCGGTCAAAGCCTCACATCTGACCTTTCGGGAGCGAAGTTGTGAATTGTTTTGTCGAGCAGTTGTCTACCATTTTTTTAAATATCCATCCAATTATCAATCAAGTTTTCGAATAGTTTTTCTTGGACTCCTGTCTTTTCTCTGATATACAGTGCTGTTTATGATCTCATCATATGAGGTTCAGACTGATTCACTAATGAACACGTTGCATGGTTCTTGGATTGAGAGCCAATTTTTTGGTCAAGATCCGTAACCGGAATACCTTCTGCAAGATTAATTATTACCGTTATCATTTTTGACTACGGAAATTTCAAAACTTTGAGAATTACGCACATAATATTTTCTTGATAAAATGCCTTCAACTAGAGTAACATTTTATAAAGGGAAGAGATTTCGTTTGCTGAGAATACGATCTACCAAGGACGAATAATTATCTCCAGCCGAATATATATTCAAATAGCAATCTATGCAATGGAATAAGTATTTAGTTTAAAATAAAATTTCAGTTTCATATATTTATTTTTATAAATCTATGTACAAGAGAGAGATAGAGGGGGAGGAAGAGAGAGAGAGGAGTTAAAAAATTTTGCAAACGCACGTACAAACAAATAAATTCAGGGATGTGGACTAATTGTTTATTATCACACGTATGCACATTTCATTTGTCAAACTTCAACAAGCAAGGGGGACATTGACTTTCATCTCTGCCCTTGATTTCTCTCAAAAGCAAATGAACACATACATACACACACGTACGCGATTTCTTAAACATATATATATATATATATATATATATATATATATATATATATATATATATATATATATATATATATATACATATATATGTGTGTGTGTGTGTGTGTGTGTGTATGTGTGTTAACCCTTCTTTTTGAAAGTTTACGTTGGGCCCCTTTTTTTTCAGAAAAAAAGACAAAACTCAAAAGAACATAAATTTTTATTTTTTGCCTGCCATCATAGAAGCAGACCAAACTGTCTTCCTTTTTTTGTGTGTACACCACTCTCCTACTCTTTCCAACGCCATAACTCCTGACATCCTAGCTCAACATATCATGGCCACCATTTTTTGGTCTGGGAAGTCTCGAAATATTGTAATTGCTTCTTTGCTTTTTGCTTTTTAACTTTTGGAAGATTTTCATTGGGCCATCATACTTTTGGATTGTGACCGGTTCGGAATTATTGCCATCCATTTTATTCATCCATTAAATCATACATCTTCCTTCTTTTTCTTCAACCTATTCTTGGCTGAAACGCGGTGGGAAGAATAACAAAAGTTGGAATGTTAATGATTCTTTTCAAACTTATAGACAATCATTATTTGTAATTCTTAACCTGTTGATCCCTGAAACCTGATCACTTGCTGATTCACTATTCTGAGACATTTTAGATACGTATAAGTATATCTTGCTGATAGATATCGATTGAATTAATATTGGGTTACATCTTTCGTCAATGCTAAACAATGGAATATAGCAAGAACAACAATGGCTGCCGTTTAACCTCAGAGATTATTGTCCTGGATGTGCTGGACTATTTCCTGTGAATATGACGCTGGATGATAATGTCAGATATTATCACTTGAACTCTTGATTAACCCTTTCGCATTGATGTATCATTTATCTATTCTGGTCTTTCATAATGTACATATTTCTATCTAGCTCATTTCGTTTGTTCCTATGTGAAATTCCTTTGGTCTGTATATCTATCTACCTAAGTAGATTGTTAGTTAAATGGATTGAAAAGGATATTTTTTTCAGTCTTAATCTGATAAAATGCCAGTCTTTGAAATATCTTATGTGTTATTTACGTCTTGGAATGTCATTTCCTAAGCCCATCATCGCTGAGAAGTGATCCAAATATATGACATAAGTAAATAGACTGTATTATTATACCCAGATTAATTTTCAATTTTAAGTTTATTATAAATATGAGAAAAAACAACCATACACTTTGCAACGCCTTGTACTCCCAGGGTACGACGATTGTCAGATTTCGACAATGGAACCACTATTCATTGTTTGATTAGTAATCCCTTTATATCAATTTTAATTTCTTTAGAGTGAACAGTAGGATAGACACTAAACTACGAAAGAAAGTAAAAGAAGCGGTTTGACACTTTGTCAAAGCAAAAGAAACAAGTACAGACACCAAACAAACGAATGACTTTTCCTAATTGAACTTTCGTGGATTCCATCAGATTTGTCCCCTTGATTAGGATCCATTCATCCTCTAACATTCTGATTGGTTCATTCGTGCTTTCCCAGAAACTTGGGAAATTTTGTCATAAATTATTCAGGTATGTGAATACTTTCAAACATTTGATGAATTCAGACACATTCACGTCAGGATTCATAGACACCCGCAAACACACCATCATAAATCGATAGGCTAATACACATGCAAATCAAAATGCATATATATATATATATATATATATATATATATATATATATATATATTCGTGTTGGGGGTTGTGCATGAATACAATATCAGACAATAATATCGGGTGGAGAATATGGAAAATAGTAGTGTTCGAATCAAATTTATCATACTTTCATGTTTTGCCTACAGGTTTTTCTCAGGAAACTAATTTTGAATAAGATAATTCTAATACGTTCGTTTTTTGCAAAGAAACGATGTCACGTGATATAACAAATGTTATAAAACTGATCTTAGATGTAAATATGAAACAATGTCAATGGATTCTCAGCATCAAAACGGACCAATAAATAGAGAAAGAAAGGAAAAAAACAGGTTGATCAGAATGAAAATAGCGGAATATACCAATGTTTCTGTTTCCCGTGACCAAATAAATCAAACAATTTCCTCCTGACCAAATGAATCCAACATTTTCCCTTGGACTCAGAATCGAACAGACTGTATATTATAACATCAATTGTCTTTCAATAGTTTCGGATGACGGATGAGTTTCACAAAAAATCGTTGAATTGAATTCCAATATTTTTTTTTATCTTTCTTGTCTTTGCAGAAGTTGAGTGACTGCTCTAAAGAAGTGGGGCATCTAAAAGAAAAAACTCTCCTAGATAAAGCCGAGGCTCCATGAATGACAGATTTCCTTCTAGTTCCTCTGTCTTGATTACACTTCAAAGTTCTTTGAGGTTTGTGATATAAACGCCCAAAGTGGCATCATTCACTTCACCTGCTATCCAGCCATAGCTATGAGAAAAGAGATGGATCCATGCCCTTCCCAAGGGTATTAGTACAAAGTGAATCCAGTTTGTTTCAGTTGGAGTTTGAACTCAACTTGCCAATTCTGTGCACTACTAACTGCTTAGCCACCGGCACCCCTAAGATCCTATCATTTGAGCTGTACTAAACTGGGCTTTACCTGTATATCATTTCTGTGTAAGTAGGAGGATATTCTACAGTTCCTTGAAGATACCTGGAATGTCATATTAAATGCCTCCAAATGTAAATAATCAAATGTCTTTTAGGGATTTATTTCTTGCACAAAACATTCATTGATGTGATTAAAAGGGGAACTATTTGTATACTTATATAATTACATAGCTTCAGTCAAAAATTAATGGAGAAAATTCCATTGTGATTTGCAAAAATTAACATCATTATCTTTAAGGGTTCGAATATCATAACAACCTGGATATATTCAGTTATTAACTGCTTGCACTTATAGGACAAGAGCCAACATAAACATATACATTCACCGATCCTTAAGCAAGTCATATTAGGAACTTTAGAATCTAAGAAAAGCTCGTTTTAAATCGTTGTTGCCTTATATTTTCTTTAGACCTGTGCTTCTTAGGGTCCTCGGTCTCTTCAATAGTTCAAAGGTTCCTATATCTCATTTGGCCTTATTGTCACACGCTTGTTATGAACACCCGATGCCTAATATTCTCTATAGAGCAGTGGTTCTTGGGGTCCTGGGTCTCTTAGGTGGTTCAAAGGATCCCTGGTCACATTTGTCAATTTTTGCATATTTTCTTCTGTTCTGGATCGTCATCTATTGATTTTTTCGTCATCATACTTTCTATCATACATTTCTCCCTTGACTGAAATGCATCTTCAAATTCACCCCTTGACTGAATTGCCACCATTAAAAAACTCTGGGGGCCAAGTGGCTACCGTCTGAGAATCATTGTGTTAAAATAAAAAGGCAGAAATATCACTAGTAAAAAGACTGAAAGCACAAAGAAAATTCTCAATTTCACTTGATAGTCCAGAGAATTTTATATAATGTCGACCACTTCATCTGGCGTGATGTCTCTTGTAGATGTCAAACCATTCGTTGGTTTACATCAGCGTGAAAGTTTTATTAAGTTTCATATTCCAACGATTCTAGAAACAGCACTTCAATAGTTACCCGTCTAGAGAACTTTATTCTTCCAAATAATTTAGTGAACAAAGCATTCTATTTGTATTCTGTTTCATAGACTCAGTGTGCCTGATTTAGGCTCAATCTAATCGATAAATGAGAGGACTGTACAAAATTGAATATCGGCTGGAAGACATTAGTAAAACAATAGGGGTTAATTTTCATGACAATGCATGGATAATTCATTATCAGATATATCAGTGAAAAATCCTAGGATTAAATTTGGGATGGAGGAGAAATGACACCGAAACTTTTCGTCAACGGGGGCTGGATTCTTTTTTCAAAAAGTTTGAGAACAACTGTCCAAAGATATTCTCTTTTTTCATTTTGAGAACCACTAACTGCTTATATCAGACCGGAGTGGTTAATGCTTTAATATTCCATACGAATGTTGTTGTTGTTGTTGTTGTTGTTGTTGTTGTTGTTGTTGTTGTTGTTGTTGTTGTTGTTGTTGTTGTTGTTGTTGTTGTTGTTGTTGTTGTTGTTGTTGTTGTTGTTGTTCTTCTTCTTCTTCTTCTTCTTCTTCTTCTTCTTCTTCTTCTTCTTCTTCTTCTTCTTCACGTTTTTATGTCTCATTTCCTGCATTTGATATTCGATAAAATCTGAATTCCCAAGATGATAAGCATGAGCATACTTTAATAGATATATAGATGGACAGATGGATAGAAGGATATGATGATTTAGAGGTCGATGGTGGATACATAGATAAAAGTAAGTAATACACTCCTCAATCAAGTCTTTTTGAAAAACAATTTATTTTTTAGTCAAGAAAAATTAACACGTTTTTTTTCAATTTGCTCTTTCCTTCTTTCATGATTTCGTTCTTCCCTTCAAATTTCCCTTCCTTTTATCTGTCTCATCACTCTCTCTCTCTCCCTCTCTCTATAACTCTCCCAATCTCTCCTTTCTTCTCACCTCTCTTATTCATTAGTAATAATCTTTCTCCCTCGGTTTCCCTCTTTTATTTTTTTTCATTTTATAAATTTTTTTTTAAATTCCTGTTCGTCTTCTCCTTCTTTATATTTCTTCCTTTTTATCCACCCTTTTTCGACATTTTCTCCTTCTTTTCTCCATTGAATGAATTCTGTCAAGAGAAATGAAAACGACGAAGAACGAGACTTTGCGTGAAGAGTGAAAAATGAATGATCTGCTCATAAAAAGAAAGATACAAACATTAAAAAAGAAATATGGAAATAGGTCAAAGTTAAGTTAAAAACAACAACAAACAAAGATTGAGGTGAAACTAGTCAAATCAATAAACTTGAAAAAAAAACAAACAAAATCAAAACGGAATATCAGTGAGCAGCCGACAGCATTTCATCAACGATTTTACGCTTTCAATATTTACCTTCACCATTTTCTTTTTCTTTTGTTCTTTTTTTTCTGGTTCTTTCATTCAATGTCCCTTCTTTTGTCTCTTTATTTATTTGTTTATTTGTCCGTGCTGTTTACGTGATTGTTTATCGTTTGCTCCTGGAATTGCAACAACAATGTCGTGTGGAAGTGGGGGGGGGAAGTTGATTGAAGCAATGACATGACCCAAATGAGGAAATTGCTTTTAAATTGAGAAAGTGAAAGTTAATACATGATTTGACGAGAGATAAGCATCGAATGCACATGTGCACCTATTAACACACATGACCAGAGGTTATGCACTGGTTTTCGTGTTATTATCCGGACTTATGTAATCCCAAAGCGATACATTGTAATATATATCTATGTACTCATTCTACGATTGACACTGATAAACTAAGGACGAAGATATAGATAAACTTGAAATATGCAAAAAAATATGCATATGAAAGGTAAGTTGCAAAAAATATTTGTCCTTTTGTGAGTTATGCTTGGAAAGTATCTGGAGCTATTTTGAATTGACGGAATTATAGCCTACCTAGGGCAATACCGTCTTAATCTTCATCGAAGTAATTCCCCTGTGCCCTTACACAGTTATCCCAGGATACTTTTTCACTTTTCAAAAAATCTTTAAAGTCCTTTTCGGGATCGCAATCAGCTGCTTTGTTGCATCCAAAATTCTGTTTGGGAAGAGTCAAAGATTGTAGGGAGCCAATGTAGGGGACAGGGTTGAAGAACTCTAGTCATCATCTCAGTACACAAGCTCACTCAATGGAGTCAAAGACGTCCGAAGGAATTCGAAGAGATTGTTCAATCTATTCATCTAAAAAGTAACCATGCATTTCTCGTGTCTTGCCTGACATTAAATCTATCTTTAAAAATCATGCCAGTAAAAAATGAAGAATCACTTTGTTAGAAACCGTCCATCAAAACTCACAGAATTTGTCAAGATAGATTTCTCCAATTTTTTAGTAGGTCTAGTTGGCTTTTTTAATAACTTTGTAATTGATCATCCCTAACAATTTCTATCGAGTAACTAATTAGATCTGTCAATCACTTTTCCTCTCTTTGACAAGATCATTCTGTGTCCTTAGTTCTCTGAACTTTTGGGTAGCAACATATATGACTAGAAAACAAAATTCGGGAATAACAGGTATTTTTTCTTTCTGGATATACTGATCATAATGTTTTATTGAAGATTATTTGTGGAGCATAGTGCAGCATTGCTAACTAAACTCCAAAGTTGGGCTGCCTTACAGGATCCAAGATCCCCAGTTGCTCAGCTTATTGCCCATAGCTTGGAAATCCAAGTCATTCTCCTCCCAAAGATTGTAGTAACCAGAATTCGATCTCAGATCCCCAATTCAGTTCTCTGCACCGACAACGGCTACACCACTCCTCATCTCCACTGGCCACCACGGAATGGAAACTTGTTTGCAGCCCTGAAAATCTGTATTCAAAATTCTGCTTGTTTAACGTGGGCTCGAGCGCCCGTCACAGGCACCAAAGACAAACTATCAACTTCAAATATGTATGTAGACAGTGTTAAATAAAATGATATAAAAAATCAACACCAAGTGATTCATTTTCAGAGAATTCATGCCGTTTTTGCCAAGATCAGATG
Organism: Thysanoteuthis rhombus; assembly: GCA_963457665.1. NCBI lineage: Eukaryota > Metazoa > Mollusca > Cephalopoda > Oegopsida > Thysanoteuthidae > Thysanoteuthis > Thysanoteuthis major. The sequence goes on along the minus strand of OY735224.1, from coordinate 6,624,102 downwards.
AACGATTATCTTCAACCATTACTCAGTCTCCATCACCTCTCCACCCCCTAACTCCCCAACCTCTGTCGTGGACGTCAATCATACGGAAGATAAAACGGACATTCGTTGCCATTTCATTCCTGATGGACAATGGCCGCTGTTTTGGATGTCCATCCGGTTGGGAGATGCCAATTGTTGTCTTTGAGAAATTTAAATGAAGGACTTTTCTAGACAGGTGTCTGCGGAGGGGAATTAATTGAAAAAGACGTTCAGTAATAGACCGATGATGAAAATCAAAAAATCCAAAATATTGATAGATTTTACAAGTACACGAATGTGCTTACTGCGAAGGGGATAAGAAACTATTGTTGCACGAATTTCTCTGAGCCTTTTTTAAATGAAAGAGCACAGTGTTTTACATGGTCTACGGGAGACACTTATTCATTATATCATCTGCAAAATACAAATTCTCTAGTTGAAGTGCCAATTGTTCCGGACAAAGAAACAGGAACATCGTTAAATAAAGATTTGCTTCCTACGTATGAAACATTCTTACGTCTTCGAGAATATTACTAAACGTGAAAAAGTCACAAAAGCAGTTTTCAATTGTTGTTCATCCAGTGTAAATAGAAATACAATTTGTTGTTATTGGAGATTTTTCGGTCCTTAACTGCAACGGTGTCTACCAAAGTATTTAGATTAATTTTCCCGATTTCAGATTCGGGTGATGCTCAAACTGTTGATAAAGTGTTTGATTATTTATTTTGAATGTTTACAATTTGAGTGCAAACTGTTCAGCATTGGTTCAAAAGGCTTAGATCTGGAAATATTGATACCAATTTTGAGTCATGGAAAAGGCCAAAAACTGATCGTAATAATGAAAGGCAATCGACAATCATGGCTGTCGACCCAAGGACACTCGAGCATCTTCGGGGATTTTATAATTTCAGCAGCAACCATATCACATTATATCAAAGCAATAAAAAGAGTTAAGGTGTGATATTATGACGGATCGTAACTTCCGAGTATTGTAGTGTATTCGATCCTCATTGGGGGTCACACACACCTGCAACTTTTGCTCAAATCAAGAAACACTTTCTAAATAATTACAACTTTGGTTTTATATCAGACTCATTAAACAGCTATATTCAAAGAAAACATGATATGTCGACGGATACAATCATATTGAGATGGATGATTTAGTCACAAAATTATGGGCGAAGCACAAGACAATCGTTGACTGGGCCATCTTACTATCTGGATATGGCCTCTTCCTGATTCTCTTTGTTCCAAAGCTGAAGTCTTTCCTGAGATATTGTTAATTTCAGAAAGCATGAGGGATAAAATATAACACACCACGAGACCTTCACACTATCCTTACCATGTGTCATGGAAAGGTGATCGAAACATACTGTAATACACACTGGAATGAACATGAATGGAGATATATATCTAGTGATCAATGCTCAGATGTTAGAAATCGAGGTATATAGATACAAACAGGTGATAGATACTTACAAACATATTATCAGAATTAGATGGATAAATACAGACGTACATAATATTTATATATATTTCTACACTCGATCAAAACTATGTATATACAACTGGAGGAAGATTGAGGTAGAAAGAATATATTGTAATTTTCATGCAGTCCGATTGTTAAGAAAGTGAAAATAGATACCCAAATGGATACTAAATTGATAGATAGATGGATGAATACATATATGCATACCAATGTACGAACAGAATTAGAGAGATGAATGGAGGGAAAGAGAGAGAGAGAAAGAGATAGAGAGAGAGATAAAAGGAACATATTGTAATTTCCAAACAGTCCCATCGTTAAGAAAGTGAAAAGAAATACCATCATACATCCTTGCAGAACTGAATAGATAGATAGATGGATAAATATATGCATACCAATGTACGAACAGGATTAGATAGATGAATAGACAGAGGGAGATAAACAGAAGATATTGTAATTTTTATGCAGTTCCATTGTTGAAAAGTAGAAGGTCGACGTCAGCTATAATGAAAAATGACATTGCCAGGTGGCGCCACCTATGGATATCATGAATAAGATACACATTCGCCTTTCATAGAGGCGGCTATTTTCTTTTTTGTTGAATGATTTTCCCTCCGACAATTTTTAGATTAGCATTGACACGCAAAGGGACAGTGAATGACGAAGAGAGTTGGCAAGTTGTCGAACTGTTTGATGAATATTTATTCTGCCTGGATTTTAATGATTCTATAAGCGAAATAGTGTACACATGCTGTCAAAAGAACAGTGAATTCCATATCAACAGATATGGATAAATAGTACAAATTTGAATGATAATAATAGTAATATAAATAAATATTGAAGAATATCAACCATTTTCTTACAATTAATTGAACAAAAAATATCATTCATTTTATCAAAATACGAAATTTCAGGGAGATCAGCGCCACCAAAGACATTTATCAACACTTCACGTAGTTGTTAATGAATACTACTTTCCTTGATTTTAGTGATTCCCCTGAATCATAACTTTTACGCTCTTATTTGAAATAAAGTTCATTGACAACAAATCATAAGTATATAATTTGTAGATATGAAAATGATTCAAAAACGTTTCTTTTGCAATTTATCATAGTTGCTTGATACTGGATGTATACAAATTTGCTAACTCTGCCAGTTTGTTTCGAACAAAATTGAAGGAGAATATTATTGTTTTTTGCCAGTATGTTTTCTTGTGAATTTAGCTTCATTATACATCTTTGGACGTGACGGTAAACAAAGATAGGCATCGGTAATAATCATTAGACAATTATTGTATTGAGTTTGTTGGTGAAAGACTGCGTTGTGTCAGTGTGTGTGAAGTCTACGTAAAATTTGTTCAAATATATCTAACAGGTTGACCAAAATAAAATACTCAATGTGAATTCAGTTCATGAAAAGGAGATAGATAAACATTGAGACAGTGCAGGGATAAGAATGAGTGATGATTGCATAAGAACGTAAATCGTTGCCGTCTGATGTGCACTCTTTTCCTCAATGCAATTCACTGTAGGTAAAGATAGATGGATTACGAACGGGAAGAGAGAGAGACAAACAGACAGACAGAGAGATAATGAAAGAGTAAGAATAAGGAAAGTAATTTGTTGCTGTCCCCACTGAGGTTCAACACTGAAAGAATCAACCTTCCCTTTACGGGATGAGCATTTTTCGTTTTGACGGGATATGATCGCAAGTCCCAGAACAATATTGCATGCATACTTTGAATTTCAAAAATCCTGGTGGGAAATAACGAAAATGACAGGAGAAGCAATTAGATTGAAGCAAAAATGTCAGAAGTTTCATCAGTTTGTGGGTGAGGAAAAATATATTTAGTGGAGAATAGATAACCGTATTGACTTGTATTGACGCAGGACAACTATAGAAATAAGGCTGTGGCATCTTTTCTTCAGGCCAAGAACTTACATTCCCTTGAAGCTTACCCTATGAAGAATATTTCAATGAAATTGTTTCCTGCTCAGTTTTGGAAGTTGGAAAAGAGATAAGTATTCACTCGTGTCTGACTGTCCACCCAGTATTGATGTAAACACGATATCTACGAAGTTTCTCAATGAATATTGATTGATTCTTCTGGAAAGGTAAGCAGCGAGGAATAGGTCATTTTTGGAAGGAAGATCCAGGATTATAAATTTCGATTGAGAGATATTTTTTTCATTTTTTCATACATTTATACATTCAATATGTCTGTCCACACAATATTTCCAGAAGCCATCAATTAATTTCACTGACATCTTGTAACAGTGGCCATTGGTCTAAAGTAAGATTGATTAATTTTGTGCCAGATCCAGGATATTTTTACGATTATCTCTACTGCATTGTAACTGTTAGTATGAATTTTTATTCAGATTTCAGTTTCAATGGTGCTGGCAGAGGTATCTATACATTTAACTCCGAGGTTTGCTGGAACAGCAACATCCTCTATCTGATAAATTTCCTTCCTTTATTTGTACATGATGTCTAAATATGGTTTCCTAGGCTGGATTGGGCGATCTGTTTTAATTAAGAAATCCAAGATAATTTTTTTTTCTGTTTTCTCTTGGACAGGTTTTTGTTTGTGCATCAATCATTGGATGGTCAGAACGCAGTTATTTTGCACAATTCCCATTAGATCCTACACCTAACCAATCATGTCCTTTTCTGCACTCCTTCTGAGTTGAATTTTATTACTATTACTAAAACAGTATCCTAACTGTATAACTAGGGAAGGGAATCTTGAGCACTGTGTCCAATTAGGGTCTTTGGAATGTAAGTGACAACAAACCCTTTTATAATGGAATAAAACTATTTATTCTCACATTTCGTAATAGCAACTGCGAACCTTGTTTTATTTGGAGATGAGATGAAATTGTAGTAGCAGTGGCAGCAGCAGCAGTTGGATGTGTGGACAACCGAAGCCAGATTATTATTCTCCGGATGATTTCACGTCAGGGTCATCAACTCCTGATAGGCAACTGCAAATGGTAATACACATAGACAAAAGATATATCTCAAAAGTGACATTATAATATGTGAATTTGATTTGATATTTGCATACGAATAAGTTGCTCACTATTGACACATGATAGGAAAGACAAAGCCAGTAAAAAATTTGAATGATAATACAGCTGCTATGACCAATGGAATTATACCTCAACTTCTACTGCGACAACTTTACGGGCAAATAGCGTTGGACAAGTCGAGCCTGGTCAGGACCTGGATGGGTGACCGTCTGGAAATGCCAGGATGTGTAGGTAGCCTGGGATAATATACAGAAACCCCGTTAATCCCCCAAAAGGAGGAGACCAGATTCTACTCTAAGCTTGCTACGAGGAAATAAAAATGAATGATTGGATGGAAAAACACGAAGAAAGTTAAAGATATGCAAACAAAGAAAACAGGATAATAATGGAAAGAGAGAAATGAAAGAATGGGATGAAAGAAAGAAATGAATAGAATAGAAGGAGGACTAAAGAAAAAATGAATGAATATGGGGAAGGAGAAAATGAAAGAATGAAGAGAAAGAAAGAAAAAAAAAAAAACAAGACGTAAAGAAAATAGAGAAATAAAAGAGTGAGAAATTCAGAAGGAAAAAAGTGAATGACGTGGATGAAAAAGAGAAGGAAAATAGACAAAATTGCATGAAGAGACAAAAATGAAAGAGAGAGAAAGTAAAAAATGAAAGATAGAAACGAATAAATGAAAAGAAGAAAGAATTGAATGAAAGAACAATGGAGAAGTGAAGAGATTAGAGCATGGGTAATGAAGAAGGGAGAAAGATGGAAAGGGGAAAAATAACAGTAAAGGAAAGAGAGGAAAAAAGATAGAAGAATGAGAACAACAACAATTATGACTATGAAGAGTGTGAGTATAAATCTATATCGTCTGTCCAAATGAGCTGCATTATCACGTGACATCAATGTTTTTTGATCGAGCAAACGAATTTGATTGGCTGATCGGGGTAATCGAATTTTCATTGGCTAATGGACAATTTATTTCTCTTTCATTATTGTTATATATATATATATATATATATATATATATATATATATATATATATATATATATATATATATATATATTGTATTTCTGATAGTGACACCTTATCAGTGATGAAGAATGGAAATATGGAAAGATATACGAGAAAAAAAAACTTATCTCCAGATTGGTTCATTATTTTCCTCTGATCGTATATGTGTATTTCTCTCTTTTATTTATTATCCACTCATTTTATCTACTTTATCTTTCACTTCATATCTACTTGTTGCTTTCCTTCTCACCGTACATACTTTTTCTTGCTATTTTCTGTTCATTTTCTTGTTTGTTGTTTTGTTGTCAAACGCATCATTGTGTCTTATCATTTTGTTCTCCTATTCTCCCCTCACCTAATCATCTATATATTTATGGGTTTCTCTAACACATGTTTACCTTTAATCAGTGAGCAAAGCCAATCCCAATTTTTTGCTTCGTGGAGTTTATCTCGAATTTCTCTCAACGGATAATCATCCAACGAAAAAAGGTGGAGACAAGTAACACTAGAGAAAAAATATGAACTCCAACAAGAATGAAAATAACATAAACAATCGAAGTACATGCATATATACATGTTCAAAAGTGGAAAAACTCCAAATGCTAGGGTTCATTATTCACCTGCGGACACCCGTACTTTTGTATCGAGCAATCGTTTCTCAATTATGTGCTGTAAGTGTGTGTTTACTGGGTGCAAGTTAAAGCAGGATATTCTGAGCGTTTTTGTTATAGATATTTGATTCAAAGTTTCGGAGAGTGTAGGAGGGACCAGGTTAAAGGATGGAAAAAAAATAAGGAAATAAATCAATCAGTGAAGGAAGAAAATAACGCCATAATATTTTTGTAATAGAGCACGATAGAAGTAGAAATTAGAAGAAAATCGAAATAAATAGATGAATGAATGAATGAAATGCAGGTAAAGGCGTAATGGGTATTGTCAGGATTGATCACTGGTTACCTCCCTTGGTTAGATTGCTCTAATAATATTAACTAAAAAGGAGGAGAGAAACGTGTGATGATAATATTATTTCATAACACGCTACGCTTTTGCTATTTCTGTCTTAATTGGTCCAGGTTCTCTAACAGCTAAACTGTCTTTTTCTGAATATCTTGTAGTCTTTATTTTCTTGATTCTGTTTGGCCATCATGGTTATTTAGATTGCGCGGCTACAGGGGAAACGTTTACCAAAATCCTTTTTTTTTAATCAATAATCTTTCTGGGGGAGAGGCGCATGCGTGTGTAGAAAATTCTTGGAACTTGTGTCGTCTTTAAACTGAACAGCAAAATGAAAGAGGAAACCATACTTGTATCATCCAACAACACTTAGTTTTTTTGTTTGTTTTTTTTCAAGTTAGGTTAGATCAAGCATTTGTTTTTTTCCGCTGCGTCATAGCTATATTTCACTCATCCAACTGGATTGTTGACCTGATATCATCGAAAAAAAAACCTTCCCTAAATCAATGAAAAGTACACCTGAAGAATGGATAGACCAAAAAATCTTGGGAACAATATCGAAAACAAAAAGAATTAATTCAGTAGGTTTTTGATGTCAGCATCTCTTAAAATTTGGACAGGACTTTTCTTAATTTGAATTTAGAGTAGTCCATCTCCTAAACTAGTTTTCAACTTAGGTTAAAGAGCCAATTCTGCCCTGATTTTAAACTTGGACTTAGGATCGAGAAAATGATTTATGCACTCCCCAAACTCAATAGAGCTAAGGGAACATCAACTGTCCTGACCAGAGTTTGAACTCATACCACTGATTCCATCTCTTATCCCGTTTAGTAAAGTGTTATCATTACTCCCAGTCTCTTTGAATCGTAAACTACTGTCAGAATTCAAACTCCTGGTGATGTAAACGGCTATGATGTAAATGCAGGTCATTGAATATTTTGGGCTGAATTGCTTTCACAGCATTTGGCGAATGTCTGTTCAACAAAAGGCGTGGATGATCCATCAATTGTTGGTGAAATATCTCATTTCCAATTACCTGAATATCTGTAAATTTTGTTAGCCTTTAATTCTCTCTCTCCTTCTCTCTTTCTCTCCAAAAGGCTGTGGGTTTCATTTCAGATTGAAAAATTAGATTGTCTGCGTAATTTCATGCTTAGATCTCCAGAGATCACATAAGAAATCGAGGCCGATAGAACTCGATGGGGAGATAAATAAGACAGATTCAGGAAATACTGGCTCCGCGACGCCCATGATAGAGAATTCTGGCGAATCCTGGGGGAGGTCTATGTCCAACGATAGACGTTAAAAGAATGATGATGATGATGATGGTGATGATTTTTCATGATTAGATCAATAAAAAAAAAGAAAGAAAAAGACATAAAAGGAAAATTAAAGTGAAAGAGAGGAAGAGCATCAGATATGATGTAAGGAAAGAAGGAAAATAAAAAAAGAGGTAGAAAAATTGAATACATTAAAAAAATAGATGTGAATGAAAACAGAATAATGCAAATGCATCAAAAAAATCTGACAATCTTTTCCCTCTTCCGCCCTCTCTCTCTTTCTCTCTCTCTCTTTATGTGTGTGTGTGTGTGTGTGTGTGTGTGTGTGTGTGTGTGTGTGTGTACGTCTATGTAGACATAAACGTTCCTCGAATGGTATTGATTAGTAGGATATCGTGAACAAACTGATAAAGATGGATTGATTGATTGATTGGCAGATAATGAACAGACTGGGGGAAAATAAAGATAGGAAGAAGGTAAAAAGGACAGGTTTCGATAACTTGATTGAAATGTTAAGGATAAAAGGGGGAAGTAGAGAAGGAAGAAAACCGAAAGAACGAAGGGAAGAAAGAATGAAAGAAGGAAATTTTGGGATCAATAATTTCATTGGAATGTTAAAAGAAAACAAAATGAAGTAAATAAGGAACAAGGAAGTGAGAAAGAAAAAAAAAGAAAGAAGGACAGAAAAAAAAGACCAAGGTCGATAATTTGATTGAAATCCTGATTCAAAGGTCATGTCATTCAGTTATTTTCCGATGAGACACTGATTGGAAAAATTTTAATTAAACTTCAATTCTGTTAATTAATTAATGTTTTATTTCAATCAGCTATTTTCTAAAAATTTCAACTCGTCTGTGTATGTGTGATTGTGTGTATCTGCAACTATCATTATGGGTGTGTGTGCGTATGAATTTACATATATATATATACTTATATATACATATATATATATATATATATATATATATATATATATATATATATATATATACGTACGTGTGTGTGTGTGTGTGTGTGTTTTTGTGTGTATGTATGTGTAGATTGATTATCTTTGAAGCAATCTTTCAGTACTACAGGATTGAATAAAGACGATAACAATCATTTTTTTCAATTTAAATTTTTGTGAACTTTTCTTGTTCATACACGTGGGAACGGATGTCTTTACTAAGTGAATTTTGAACGTTTGTGATAAGGCTAAAAGGTTAATTTGCTCCAACTCTATAGACACGGTACCTTTGGAGAATCTCTTCATTGAGTAAGTAAATAGTACCTTTACACTGGCTTTGGCTTCAGCCATATCTGCTTGTATTTACTGAAGTAAATTATCTTCGACGAAAGATAAAAATTCAAGAAATTCCCTCTTCAAAATTGACAACATTTCTGGGGTTGAGGCAAGTATAAACCCTGGAAAAGTTTGACACGAAAAATTGAGAGCTATCAGTTTTCGAATTCTGTCTTGTAACAAAATGGTCCGTTCATTATCGAGTGAAAACCACATAGTAATTCTACAGAATATCAAAAATATGTTTCCCAGGGAGCAGTAATGATTATTAATTTACTAAACTTAATTTTCAGTTAAGGTTTTATGAGGGTTCTCCTACGTTAAGGAAGTGCATAATACAATTTTTTTTACCAGTGCTTCCTTCATTTAATCTTTGCTGGACTAAGACTAGTTTAGAGGATATCTGTATGAACCGGTTGGAATAATGAACAATGACTGAGATATACAATACACTCGTCAGTTTTTTAATGAGCTTTGAATCAACTGCCCACAGTTTTAGTTGTCGAAGTAGAAATTGCTTGTTAACCATCGCTCTGCAACAAGCACTAAAATTTCGATTTTATGTCTACATCTTCTTCTCTGTGCATCTATGCATTGGTATTCACGTATATTTCCTCAAATCGTGTACCCGTACCTTTCTAAATACTCCCACGTATATATCATTGCGTTGAACACATCGGTTCTCGTGTAATCGTCGAGGCTTAGTTACGTCAGTTCCTAAACTAATGACAATCTGGGAACACCAGGAGCGGTAAACAGTTGGGGAGACATTTCCTTGGGCCATGCTGATCTCCAAACGTATTAAGCACTGTTCCTTCGGGAGTCTTTTAGCATGGCCGAGGGGGAAGAGGTAAGACCTACAAACTACACTTCCTTTACACTAAGAGCTTAGGAACATCAACTCAAAGTTCTGAAGCTCTCAAGAAAAACAGCAATACTGTTATGCACAGTTGTGAGTACGTGTAGGTGTATGCATGTTTAAACAAGAGTGAGAGATAGAAAGAAAGAGAGGAAGAGAGTGAGAGAGAGGGAATTTTGCACCCAGTGACGAAAAAGGTGTCCCTCGACGGAAATCTCTTTATTAATTCATTCCTCTCAAATTTAAACAGAAAGACCCCAAAAATAACCAATGTAACTGCGTCAGTAATACTTTGAAGAAGGACTGTGAGATATATAATGCTAAACGAGAGTAAATGACTTTCCTTGCTTAGTCCAGGGATTGAAACCCACGACACATGCACACACAAACATATCCTCACGTGTGAGTCCTCATCAGTTCATGACCCTCAACACCAAATTAAATACACAGACACCAGAGAATGTCACATACAGATATTGTGAAAGACACTGAGTCAGTAAAGCATTAATGAAAGACTGAGAGATGAAAGACCATGACATCTGATGCAAAGGTCAAGGTTGGACGATAAAATATGTTCAATGTTTATTTCTTATCAGGAACCGGAAGTAGAGGGAAGATCAGTGTCGCTGTTTGCCTATTTTATTGAGGTACAAGTAGCCCACGGGTTAACGATGCCAACCATGAAATCAACAAGTCCAGTCCAAACTCTGGAAGCAGATTTTTTCACGTTCCTTTTGCAGAAATGCTCATGGTAAAAGCATAAATCTATCTCTTCCTCCCCAGCTAAAGGTTAATAGAGTAGAACAGACTGACCAAGAGGAAGATTCTATTACATAGGCATTTCAGGATCTCCATACGCCCCAACAAGGCTTGGGCCCTGTGTCGTATCAGTGACTATAATCCTACAAAAAATGTTTGTAAACTGAAATGGTGTAAAAGAAGCAACTACCATTGATTTATGCGGGAAATATTTTAAAGACTTCCCAAAGTAGAAAATCGGTAATGATGTTACGTTAAGCGGAGTCGTCAGTGGTTTAAGTGATGGGAAGTGCATGGAAGAGAAAAAGTGTGCGCTGTCTCTATAAAGACTTGCCGCCAAACGGATGCAATGCAATTCCAGCTTTTCATCTTTTTTTCTCCAATATCAACTAAGTGGTGTGAACTCAAGTCTCAAAAAGCTCTTACCAACAATGTCAATATGTGTAGTCCTTTCGGTGAAATACTTCACAGCTTCTCTAAGACAAAGAAATGTTTTGCATAAGTGTACACAACAAATTATAATTGGATGATTTCATTTTTTTTTTTTTTTTTGTTTCTTTTCTGTTCCATCTTTTTGGCCTTCGAAAACAGATTTTTTAGGGGTTGGAGGGAAAACGGTGACTGTATTTATATTTATCTATTGATTGTATTTATTGCTTGTTTGCTTGCTTCCAAACATTTTTCTTCTTTAATTAGAGTAAAAACGCTTTCAACAGGTGTGCCTATGCTGATATAAGATTACACAAATGTATTAGGTATGTACAAAGGTTTCCAATAAACAATCGGTCTTTAAAATTAGTTTCCCATAAAGAGCTCTTAGATTTGCTGTGCACACTTCATAATTCTTATGAAGAGGGTAAGAACTACAAAGGAGCTTGTACTTGTAGATATGGATAGAGATAGATAGATAAATATATAGATAGATAGATAGATAGATAGATAAGGATTCATACGCATGCATCCACACTAACACACATATGTACACAGCTGAGTCTTAAACTACGACCAACCACGTATGGGCTATACTTATTCTTGCTTAGACACTCTCTCGCAAATCATAGCCCTATTCCTTGCAAAAAATATGTAACACTATCACACACACTGATATGAAAACACACACACACACATGCATAAACTCGTATACACAAGTATACACTTATACTCTCTCACGCAACAAAGAAAGTTAGGAAAGATTTATTAGCAATTCGATTAATACTAAAATCTGTTCTCGTCTGCCTTCAAAGAATCAATATGGCGCCGGCCTATCAAACACACAGACACCAAATTTAGATACATTCCAACCATAGACTCTCTATTGTTATAAATCTATGTACTATGTTGGTATTGAAATTATACTGAGTATCTATAAAGTAACCATCTATTTTAGTTAAACGATAGGGAAGGATAAACATCTGTTCATTGGAGCAACTGTATAAATAATTCCATGAAAAATGAATGTTTTTTTCAAATTACTTAAAACCAGATTAGAGCGTTTTTTTTTAATTTCGAATTTTCCATTTTTTTTCCCCCAAAATATATTGTTAACAATGAATGTGCAGGGGATAATCTTCGTATTTTCATGCAAGATGAAGACTTGAAATTAAAGAAAAGATTTGGAGATAATCTCCCCGAACAATTCATAGATTCCAGACAACTCGTTACTGAAATATTACAAAGTCTGATCTATAAAACAGTTTATTTTGCGTCTGTTTTGTCAGTTTTCACTTCGACTGACACGAAAATGAAAACCTTCCCTTTGAAATACTTGTTCGTTTTTTGCCTACCGTTGAATTGTTTTTCTTTCTCAAATCTAATGTTTAATGGATCTATAAACGAGGTTATTTCTAAATGAACTGAGCACAATGTATCTGACGCTGGTATTGATAAAAGGGAAATGTGACGAGTTCATTGTAGATAACCTTACCAGTCATTCATCAGCCCAATCCGATTGATAAATTTGGGGATCAGTTTGCTGAAGGCAGATAACAAATTTCTTGGAGACGTCGACCGAGACGCAAAAGAGTTAAAGAGTCAAGCAGTGAAGACAGTTGGAGACTTTACGGTCAGAATAAATGACTCCTCTAGTTATGGCGATTTTGTTATAACTCAATTGATCGTGACATAAATACTAAAAGCATTTAAATCAATGCATTGAAAATTGTTTTACTATGGAAAGTAATTGCTCTATGAACTCACCGTTGAATGAGTTTGCTTAACGGATTCATGGTTCAATCGACCTGCAAATCATGTTATCTATACATGAATCAAACATAAACAATCTGTCTTTAGGATAAATCCTGACTCAGTACCAGCAGATAAGCAACCAAATCAATCAGAAAAATTATTTTTTTAAAAAGATGATATTAGTACAACGTAGGTGACCTTGCCGGTCATTCATCGTCTACACCTCATAGAAATTTAAAGGTATCACACTATTATAGGTAAATATCGAACGGTTGATGTTTAATATAAAAGCCTGTCTAGACGCTGAAGGTTTGTAAGTCGATTAGTCAGGACTCCACGGTCAGAACCGAAGAGTCAACTGTCTACTAATTTATTTTCTCTATACATCTATTAGATAAAATATCTTTATTGATCTGTCTATATGTTTATACGCATATTTTTGAAAAAAATCTATAAAGATGTTATGCATTAATAAATAAAGCACAAACAATATGACGCTAGTATATATCTTGGCTCAGTTCCAGCAGAAACGCAACCGTAATGGGGGAAAAACGTGTCGAGTAAATTGTAGATAACCTTACAAGTTATTCATCAGCCCCATCCGATTGATATATCTGGGGATCTGATGGTTGAAGGCAGGAAGCAAATCGTTTGTGTTCAATAAGAGACGTCCATCGAGACGCAGAAGGGTTAAAGAGTCAAGCAGTGAAAAAAGTTGGAGACTCTACAATCAGAATAGAAGTTTCCGCTAGTTATAGGGATTTTGTTATAATTCAATAGATAGTGACACAAAAATACTAAAAGCATTTAAATCAATGCATTGAAAATCGTTTTAAAATAGAAAGGAATTGTTTATACGAATATTTGTGCTGACAATGTGTATATGTTAATGAGAAACGTAAATACATGCTCGTATATATACATGTTTAATTGTGTTTGCATCGGTTTACAAAACTATTTATAATTAGATGTTGGGTTTGTTTTTTTTTTTGACCTTTCAAAACAGATTGAGGTAGGGGTCAGTGGCTGTGTTTATATTCATATATTGATTGTCTTTGTCTCTTTTTATTTTCTTATTGATGAACATTTTCCTCCATAAATCAGAGTAGAACTGCTTTCAACAGGTGCAATCTCAATGAAATAAGATTGCACCGATGTATTTCGTATATGCAGATGTTTCTAACAATAAATCTGTTTCTCCAAGAAGAGGTCTGGGAACTTTTTTTCTACACGCTTAATAATTGTGATCAAGAGAGTTGGGACTACAAAACAATTTGTACTACATAGATAGATAGATTGCACAAGTAAAGAATTGTTTAGGTCAGTTATTCGTTTAGTCGAGTGGATTAGGATTGTCTTCTCAGGAATCACAATGGTTTCGTTTCAGTGCAATTTTTGTCTTTCACTTCTACCTGCCAATACTTATTTTCTGTTCCTAAATTTTTTTTTGATTTCATTCCTTCCTTTATATGTTTTTTTCTTTTTTTTTTTTTGTTCATTGCAATAATTTCTGCAATGCATTTCACTAATCTCTTGAGTTCCTATATTTGAGGTGTCCTGAATCAAAAAATTCCTCTTTTAGTAAGTTTGGCCACAGATCCTAGCTTTTATAATCCTCGTGGCTTTTCTTATGCGTTATTACCAATGGCAAGTATAAAGCGGACAAAGACTCACACAGAAAAGTTTTCCTTTTTGTTGCAATTTGAGATGAAAATTGAATAAAAAGAAACAAAGAGAACAATTGTTTTCCGGGACAAACTTAATTCTGCATGTGCAAAACAAAATTACAATGTGTAGTATCCTGAGTGTTGAGTCTATGAAATCATTAGACGACTTTACATCACCAGAGTCATTCGTAGAGATAAGTTACATTCTCCATTTCTGAGGTTTATCGCAGAGAAAGGCTACACTTTCCATCACTGAGGATACAATGTAAACTTATTATCTCTGAAGCCAGTCGTAGAGACAGGTTCAACTCTCCATCGCTAATATCAGTCGCAAAGACGATCTTAAAATGGTCGGATATGATGAAGAAAAAGACAAGATGTGTAGAACGAATAGAAAAGAAAATCTTAAAACGGGGAGTTGGTGTCTATTTACTCGATCTGAACTTCGTTGATTGAATCGGACTATATCAACAATTGATCTTCTGATCACTAATTCGTCCGTAGCCATTTCTTGAACCCTGAGTTGGTTGACTTGTATTAAGGAGAATTTTTGCACGCATAGTTCACGATTAAATCATTCACTGATATATGTTGCTAGATTATATTTTGTTTATGATAGTCAATAGGTAAGTGTTACGTGTATTGTCTTTTGTTTCATTCATCACAGTAGAAAGAATACACTAATTTTATTTCCATCAACTCCTGTCCAAAAGTATATCTCAGTCTAACATACATATGAATCTTCCTCATTTCCCTAGCCTCTACCAAGTTATTACCTCTATACTATTTATTTTGCGATATACTAAACCGAATGACAAAGTTGAAAATATGAGAAAGAAACGTTAAAACGACGAATTGAAGATTTTGATCCCCCCCCCCCCCCGATAATTTATATTTATTTATTTATTTTTATTTCTTATTCTTTATCAATTTTTCGGGATGAGATTCTGTTTTTGTCTTTTGGGAATAGTTTTTATCTATTTATTTTTTATTTTTAATCCTTACAAAGGAAATATAACGTACAAACAAAGTGGACACAAATAAGTAAACAATCAATCAACAATTAAACGATGACAAGAATCCAAAAATAGGGAAAATTCAGAAGCCAGGAAAGGAATGAACGCCCGTTGTATTTTTAATTGACAAATTTGTTGTTTTGAGTTGGGTTTCGTCTTTGCTTTATTCTGCTAGTTTCAATTTGTGCTGTAATCGGAAAAAAAAAAATCACAAAATGTCTTATTAATATTAGCCGACAATCAAAGATCCTATATTTTTGTTCCATTCACTGAGGCAGATATAACCGAAGTTTTGTTTAGACTCACTGATTACACTTCTGTTAACTAACCACTACCAGCCAAGTTAGAAGAAGTACGTCAATTGCTTTGTGTCTCTGTCCATACATATAATATCTTGAACAGACATTTCACCATTGGGTTACTCAGTCGTCACTGAGACACCAATGTTTGATATCTTGTATTGTGTGGTTGTCGTTTTTTGAAATGATTAAGTCATTTTTCATCCCTGCCACATTAGGTCAAGTCTTCAGCTTGCTTCGACTTCTTGCTTATCCTCAAAAGATTCAAGCTACGGGCAAGATGAAAGAGAGCATTTTGAAATACTTGATAGTGATCCTAAAAGTTGAAGGGGTGCTGAGATAAGAGGATGAGATCCTGTGGGAGTACTTTGAAGGGGACAAATGCACTATTGCTCTAAGTAAGCTATTTTTGTTAATACGAAATTGTCGGTTACTTTCCGAACCGGTTTCATTCATGCTTATTTAGTGTCGGGGTCTTCTGTGGGGCATAGGATAATTGCATATTTCTTATTGTAACCCAAGTAAAATAAAAAGGATTTTAATGCTGCTTTCTTGAGTAAACCTCTACTTAGAAGACTGGCGTTGCAAAACTTCCCTGCACCATTTAAAATCTGACTTTGTGTACCCTGAGCATTGTTATTATAGATGGTCTGCATCTTGCCTTGAATCATTGTGTATGCCTCAACAAGATCGGTGGTCGAGCTTATGTGAAACGTAAGATTTTGAATATTTATTTTCAAAGCAAATGAACTCTCTTCTCTTGAATGATTTGCGTAAAGACCCATCATATCCTATTCATAATCAAACTTAACTTAAAAATTCTGACCTAGTAGATCCATGAGGGCAAGGATTGTCTGAAAGATCATTTTATTGGTTGAAGCATTTGGGTTGTAATCTCTGGAGGATGGAAGCAACGGTTTTCCAGGAGTGGCTGACGAGATATATCTACTGAGAAACTGAAAACAATCTATAGATGATGATGAAAGAGATCCTGGTCCCAACAAGATGTCTTTCGAGAACTCCAATTGTGTTCAATCTACTTACTCTGGTAGACAATCAAATGTTGATTCATACCAAATCTTAAAGGTTACTAAAAGGGTTGAAGCAAACATCGACTCGAAATAGCTGACAACATATTTTCCCTGAAATGAAATCACACGAGTATATCCTTGTGATAATCGGTTAAAATGATTAATTCTGAAGTATTGTAGAAGGTCAAATCCTTTGCTTTTGAATATATAGAGATGCAATGAGATTCTAACTATTATATCGACATCAAATATACAGGAAAATCTTTAATAGTACGGTTCTGATGTAGATCAGTTGAGGTATGGCCGTGTCATTACATTTATTGTTGCTGAGTGTAAGCTGAAATAACTTTTTAAATTAGGATATGGCCTCGAACAGTGCAGTTTTCAACAGAGGATAGAAGAATACCACAGATTGAATTATAGTTGTATTCAATTCTATATAATCTAATTTTTTTTCACGTGATTCTCTGGATTTGTCCTTTGTTATAGCAACTGATGAAATTCAAAGATAGACAAGGATGTCATCAATTAAGTTCAATCAGAGAATTAGTTTGTCTTCCTCTCAACTTGATGCACTTCCTGGTCTGTGAACAGGCAGATTAGATTCAATGCTCTCCAGCCCTTTGATAGCAACTTCCGATTCCGTGTACCTACAAGGAAACAGGCAAAAAAAGAAAGAAAAAGGTGAAAAAAATCAATGAATATGAATTTAGTATCTTTTTCTGATAAAAGAAAACAATCTATTCAATCGAGTGTGGGCTATTACCGTATATATTTGTGGATAAGAAACAGTTTCTTGTTATATCGCACCTATATGTCTAAAGTTATTGCCTGTATGTGCACAGATTTCACGTTGCGAACATAGGCATGTAAAAACTCTTCTGTTATGTAGGAATTTATTGTTCGAAATTCCAACAGACCTATTAACCTGCTGTTTAATAAAAAAAAACGGTGACTTGCAATACTTGCCTATCTTTTACTTGAGTTTTTTATTGTTTATTTTAATGTATATTGCAGGATAACTCGCATGCGATATTTGATAGCAAGTATATGATCAAATGTCATATACCTGCTATGAAGTTTATGAAAGTATATGACATCAGAAATCAAGAATTGGATATTAGTTAACAAGTACATAACATTAGATTGCAAGTACATGACAGAAGATTGCAAGTACAAGACAAGTATATTTCAACTCTTATTGTCTATCATTACTCACATAATGTGGATTACGCCTGAGTCATTGTTGAGATGATAAAGAAATATTGGTTTATATTGTCATTATTACAGAAAAACGGTAGTCGGTATTAAGAATTCAAAGGGATGAACACTTGATCACCTTAGTCTGTTAGTTAGGCTTGCATCAATCCCTGACAATTGACAAATCCTTTAATACTAATTTGCAATGTACTTATTTTTGTTATATATTAAATCATATCTTCGTACATATTACTATATATATATATATATATATATATATATATATATATATATGTATGTATGTATGTATGTATGTATATATATATATATATATATATATATATATATATATATATATATATGTATATTTATGTATCTGATCATCTGTGTTCACACTTGTATATGAGCACGTGGGTGTCATGGAAGTGGGAAGTATCCTCATGGATTAAACAATGACCATTCAACACACTGGCCATGAATGAACCTCGTGAAGACCTACAGCATATACATATGATTAACTATTACCACTCTCCATGAAGGCCATTTTTCTAAGGTCAAAGCCAGACGAGCAGCACGTGTGTGAAATCTGAAATTACATCAGGCAAGTTCCTGTATGAATGTGATCGAATAATTTTTGGTGAACACAGCGCCTGAAAAAAGCGATACAAATACTTAAATCAGTCAAACCCATGAAACAACCAAGTATCAACATGATTAGCATTTGGGGAACTTATCAAAAGTGAATTCTGGGGGAAATGAAACAGGTCATCAAAATAGGTCAACTGATCAGGGGGAAGCAACTCAGAATTTATAATGATATACCACACTAAAAATGCTCATTGAAGACCAGAGGTTACATTGCCGAAACGTTGAGAATGAATAAATATATAGACGAACCAAATGGTCCGATTATATCATACAAAATGAGTTATTCATGGTATAACTGTTGAGGAATATGAATACATGCCTATGGACACATGGGTAGATCGATAGAAAGATAGCTTGATAGATTTGAAGAGAATGAAGTATCACAGTTTACAAATAAATTGAAATAGTGTTTGTGTGCATACTGCTTCAGGAGTGAATTGAGCAATTTGTACAGATGTGTCAAAAGAGACAAAGTAAATGCATGCATCGTGTACATCTAAATCCATCTATCTATATGCATAGGTCTTGTTTGATAATTGGTAGGAGGTCAGAGCACGATATACTAGAGGAAAAAAACCGTAGTCAGAGATATCATAGGAACCAAATGGCAATAGGCTTGTAACGTTGCAAGAATGTCAAACAACGGCCGAACATCTCAATACACACAACGTGGATCACCCGAGATCATATGCAAAACAAAGGCCAGCAAAGAGAAAAACATGGCTTGACGTGATTAACAAGTTCAGTAAATATTGTCACTGCAACGACAATGACAGAAAAGATCCGTATCGAACGATGGACGATATGAGCGGCTTCTGCTGCACACTATGATATACGAACGCAATAAATGGTCAAAAACTAATACATGCATGCATATACATACGCAACACACATACTATGCACATTTCTGTTCTTGTGCAATTTTGTGTACACGCTTTCAGAGATATAAAATTTGTTGTAGGACGATTCATATCCTATATTTTATATTCATATATGAGTAAATATACTTTGGTAAAACTCGTAAACAGTGTATCACCTTGTCGGGTACACACACACGTGCACATGCACTCATGTGTATTGGATGTTATACCGTTAGAAGCTTGAAACTAAGAATACAGACGGATGCAACAGGTACAGAAATAATTAAAACGGGGTTTTAAAAAAGCATTTATTTTCAAACTTACATTGACGCTATCTTCATATTGATTCGATGAATACTTGTTGATGTATAACTCTGTGTGTGTGAGTATGCGTATGAGTATGTGTCTAATTTTTCCAAAAGCGCATAAATTGACTGTGAGAGATGGGCAATGCCCGGGTATTACTTCAAGAAAGAGAGAGAACTGTCTCTCTTACGCATACATATATGTGTTTATTTATAATATCGATGTTTACTTACATCGCATATATTAACATGTGCATAAATTCCTGAAAGCAGAAGTAAATAAATAGTTCCATCCTGCAGATTAGCAAAACCTCATAAAATGAAATAAGGTTTTGAATAAAACAACCTTCTCTCAAAACCAAGCCCACTTGAGACGAAATAGTTCAAACATCTCCTTCTCTCTGTATTATTTACCTAAACTTAAAAATTGAAAAAGTACATACCCAAACGTTTAATTCCTAGTTGGGGTGATTTTGGTTGTCAACATTCTCTGTGCAAAATCCGTGGTATTACAATCCAATCTCATGTATATATATATATATATATTTATATATGTGTGTGTGTGTCTTTGTGTATGTGTTTGCATGTGTCTGTGTGCGTGCATGTTCAAGTTATAACCCTCCCTGTGCACGGTACAGCGACAAAACACGTTGTGATAAGAAACAGCATGAATCGAACAGCCGTCCATACTCTCGAGAAACCACGTCAAGAATGATCCAACTCTCGTCTATTTCTCCCGTCTTTTCTTCCCGTGTTTTTACTCTTCCAGTCGTCTCTTCTCTCTATCTCTGATCGTTCTCTATTAGATATTCTGTTCGTGTGCATGCATCGGTAGTACCCGACTCTACTATCTATCAATCTTTCTATCTATCGACGAATAAACATTATCGAATATACTCTTATCCATATATTTATCTATGTATCTAGTAATAAACACATTCCAATATGTCCGGATATAAATGTCCATCGATCTGTACCAACGATCATTTGTAGGAATTTTTTTTTTATGAAAGCCTTGCATTGTTCTGAAATTTTACTTTACATGCACCTTTCAAAACATTTCCTTATCTCCTGATAATATAATCCATTTCACCAACAAAATATTTTTTCGCTTCTCAGTAGTTCCACATTGTTATGTAATATTTGATCGTCATTTAGTATTAGCAGGTAATATTCCCTCACACTGGCCCCTGAAAATTTATAAATACCACTTTTTTTCCCACTGCTTTCATTCTCGTAAAAGACCAGTTGCTTTGCTAACACTTTACCCAGGGGTTAAAAACCAAAACATCAAACAGTCAGGAAATAAACTCACAGAAGCAGAAAGGACAACAGCACTGTATTAAATAGGATAAAACGATTCTTATTTTCACAGTCGGTAATACTAATCTTTTGCTATATACGATTAAACAGTAGAATTAGTGAAAGCAGTTATACTACCAGCCATCTAAATCAACTATCATACACACAAACACAAAAAGATTTTCCCTCTAGCAATTATCTTAATGTTTCAACCCCTCTCCCTTTCGTGTGCACTCACCCTACTTCTCTCTCCCTCTCCCTGCATGCCAAGTTTAATTCCTCCTCAATGTACTCACTCACCTTTCTTCTGTTTACGTATCTTAGACACTGATTACATTTGTGATAATTTCCAAATCTACTAAGAAATTGCACGTCGAGGTGTCCCTATAGGTATTTACTGGGACTAGTTCTGTATGACCCAGGGCGGCGAGTATTAGGTGCATTGTCATTTCTTGGCACATAATCTCAAAGGGGGAGATTTGGTGAATCCATCTGCGACACTAGGACCAACATTATTTTCAAAACTTAGTCGGCCAGGCACAAGGGCACTAATATGGAGCTCCACATTATTGGACTTACTACAGCAGTGATGATTCCTGAAATCATTGCTAACCACTGCGACAGGGCAAAATGCTTGTATTAATATTCACTAAGCTCATCTTTGTACTGATCCACATGTATTGGGCACTCGATGAAAATTGAACTTATTCCCTCAGTAACCTCTGACATAAGTTTATTAACTACCCATTCAATAAACTAAACAAAAGTTTGATATTTAGGTTAATATCTGTATCACTGTTCTTCGAAAGTTCGCTTTACGGTACCTCGCTTCTACAAAAGACTTACTGGTTTTCTTTATTATCCGAAATGACAAGAAGAATGTCTGTGTTGTCGATGGCTGGAGTTTTTTGTCTGATGTGGCTGGTACTCAAAACTTCAAAGCTGTTTAGCCTCACGTACTATTCAGTATGAAACTGATTTCTATTTGAATGATGGTGATTGGCTCTTTCCTTTGGGTCAATTCAGCATATGAAAGGATAACAATTAGAATGGTGGATCTGTCGTTTATCATACGGTATTCGGTCTACTATTCCGAATGAGAAAAAATACAAAAATTCCCTGTTATAGGGTTAACAAATGAGCGATAACAAATCTGTAAAAACCAAAAATTTCAATGAATTCATCTGTAATGAAGCATATGCTTCCTCTTAGGAGATCAGTGTCTCACAATCTGCCAATCTCAATTCACTCAAAACTTTTGGCGTTGTGCCGTATTAAACTATCCTTAACAAAAATTGGAAAAAAAAATTATATTGGCAGCGTACCGTCCATCTTCTGGGTGGATTATCTGAATTGTGCTCCAACATGGCTGCCTTGTGCAGTAACCTAAAACTTCACTAACAAAAAAAGAAAGAATTTACAAAAAAAAGAGAATATTATTCAAATACAAATTGTTTTTAAATGTCTAGCAGAGCACTGATGAGGATTTTCAAGGTTTTAGGGTGAATTTCCTGTCTGATACCAGATATCAGAAATGAATAAACGAATAAAATTCTTCTTTTAAATTTCCAAAAATGCAAAGACAGAAACATTCACACAAGATGCATAGTGGTATGCGAATGCAAATTGGCAAGATTTTAAGCGAAATATTCTTACCAGTAGCGCTAACACATAGTTTTAAAAAGTGAAGAAATATCTTTGATGCAAATGAAAAATGATCGAATCGATGAACTGTAAATGCTGTCATAATCTTCCAATATTTGAAAACTGTGCTTCGGGGATGTCGTTACCTCAGATAGTTGTCCTTTAATAAAACTTTGAAACCGTCAAATTTTTTTTAAACAACCTGTACATGTAAATATGAAGATATAATTATCTCACAGATAAAATTTAGAAACATTATTTGAATCCTGTTTCATCAAACATAAGTTTGCAATATAAGACATAATGAAACGAATCGTTCACAGATCAATGTTTTTTCAAGAAGGAAATAACAATAAAAAATCTTATTTTTTCACATCTTCTGATCATTTCCAATATTTTCTTTTCGGGGGACTTTCTGGACCAACATGATTTTTCTGTTCTGCTCATACATGAACACATACTCACAAATACAAACATACACAATCACACACAAATACATGCACACATATATGTAGTATATGTTTGTATGTTGGTATGCTTTTTTTTACATTCATCTCTCAATATTTATGTATGGGCGTATGTCCAAAAGAATATAAATTTAAATGTGATGGATATGACGTGATAACAGCAGAAAAAAATCCAAGGACTAACTTGTCTTACATAGGGTAGAATAAACGGAAAAAAGTTTTGAACAAAGAAAACTTTTGTAATTTTAAACTGGAAAGGAACAAATGGGTGTGAAATAAAAGATGAAATGAAAATCTAAAAAAAATTTAATGGTGTAGGAATAGCTGGGTTATCTAATCATATTTTTCAAATCTTTTCTCTCTATCATAAATTTATCATCGTCATGTGTATCATTCAAACTTACATCATTGTCCCCCAAAAAGCTTCCTCAAATTTCTAACTTCAAATTGATTTCTCTGAATTAAAGTTATTTGTTTGATATACTGTGCTCTTTTATGGTCTCTCAACGTGAGGTTTAGCATGATCCTCTGATGTACGTGTTGAATGTTTTTCAGTTTCAGAAAATCACATGTTTTAGCTCCATAAGATGCAGTGGTTGGACACCTTTCTTCTAGGGACTACTGGGATGGTCTTGACCTTGAATGTCGAGATTTCAAACCTTTTTATTTCTTGTATGGTGTCTTCTTCTTTTCAAGATTTCTCAGAGATTCATTTTCCTACTTAGATGTAATGAGCAGTAGTGATGGTAGGCTTTTTGTCCGTATCTTTTGACGCCTTTTGGATCTCCTTTTTAATATAACAGCAGTATGGTTTTGGTGGTCAAATTTTTAAGCATGTTACCCATCTCATATATATAATTCATCCATAGATAATATAAATAACCCCAACATTTTTTACGGGTACCCTGCTGCTATGATAATTATTCAACAGTGGTGGCAGGTTACAAGTTTGTTAAGATTTTTAATGAAGTGTTATTTGAAGCGTGGGAGACTCATTGGTAACCTGTCACCTACCCAGCTCTCAAAGATTGTTAATAATTGAATTTGAACATTTTGAAAGCGGGTAAGGTTACACCTGCAATAACTCATTTGCTTTCTATCAAGCAATCTGGCAAAAAGTTCATCAATTAGCACACGTGTTCTTTCTCTCTCCACCATGATTATTCATTCATGCAGATCCCTTTGAAACTTGCGTTTTTCCTGATCAAATCAAGATTCCTCGAGTATTACTCATAAATGCAGAGATTTCTATCAACTGGATGAGAGTTTACTCAGTACGGAATGACAGAGAGATATGAAAATAAGGATCGATTGGCAAAGAGTTGCCTTAATCAAACAGGATGACCTTGAATTTTTTATTGGGTTTATTTGGTATTTTAATGCCTTATATTTGGGTGAAATGCTGATGAAAATAATAATTTGAGGGAGTAATTGAGAGGAAAAGATGAACAAATTCAAAATTCAGAAAGGAATTGAGGAAGGAAAGAATGGAAGGACAACGATACGGAATATAAAAGTAAAGGGTTAAACATAGAGGAGAGAGGGAATCAGAACAAAAGAATGAGACAACTAAATGAGAAAGAAAGAAGGAAAAAATGGAGAAAAGAGAATAAAAGAGTATTGAAAGACACTTTATGAAAAAGAAATACACTTTATTTTGTGTGTGACAAAGTAGATTTGCTTTTGGTGGCCAAAAATTAAATATTGTGTTCTATCAAAATCCATGGATTCCTTGTAGAACAGTATTGTCCGTAAAGCCGGTATTTAAAGGATAATAAATAGCAACCAGAGGATTCCAATATTCCTAAAAAGAAGAGCATACAACCAATGCATTCTCCTGATAGTCACTTATGGAGCTAAAACATGGAACGTAACCAAGAGACAGACCTGCAAGCTGAGAAGTATGCAACGAGCACTCGAGAGAATCATGCTCAACCTTACATTGAGAGTATATAAGGAAGAAAACAGGTGTTCGTGACATCATAGAAACTATCAAAAAACTCAATGGGCAGCCATGGATCCCCTGATATCACATAAGAAACTGACGCTGATAGAACACAAGATGGAAAGATGAACTTGACAGATTCAGGAAATACTTGCTCTGCGACGCCCATGATAGAGAATGGTGGGGAATCCTGGGGAAAGTCTATGTCCAACAACGGACGTTAAAGACTGATGATGATGATGAAATAACGAATTAGTTTATTACAGACAACAAATGACAAAACCTGATATCATCCAAAATTGCAACTGTATATTCAAACCTTACCAAAAGACTGTAATATGACAGTAAATGCTTACAAGATGAGTGGAAGGGATCTTCCTTATCGGAGTTGGTCAAAACTTTATCAATCCATGGGTCGATTGTAATTAAACAAACCTCACTTTAGATCATACAATAATTGAATTTGCCTGCTCTGTTAACATTCAGCGTAGACATTGTCAACCAATTCCTGTAATTGTTTTGGTATGGCCCTGAAAAAACCTCAGTCTGGCGGTATGTCAGCCATGTCAAATGTGCTTTTGAATACGGGCTTTATATATATATATATATATATATATATATATATATATATATATATATATATAATATATATATATATATATATATATATATATATATATATATATATATATATATATGTGTGTGTGTGTGTGTGTGTGTAGGCTTTCCTAGGAGAATAAAAATACTCGTCGGTTTCTCAAGTATATATTGCTAGTCTGTCGATCGCATGCATGACCAGCCTTTTGACTTATTTTTTTAATGGCATTTGTTGGAACAAAAAACTTTTATATCTGTGAAAATGCAACTTCCCCTCCAAACAGTCCTCTTTGCTGCCCTCTGAAATATTTGGAGCTACTGATAATTCTAGTTTGTTTATGATTGCAGCTCGTATACTAGTTGGTTAGATTAGAAGGTGTATAGACGGGATAGTTGTGAAGAAGCCTAGAGACAAAATTAGATAGATATATCTTAATAATCTAAGATTGATTGATATTTCACGAAACAGTTCAAACCATATTTTTCTCATGATCATGTCGTTGATATATATTTTGAATGTCGTGAATGGTTTCAGAACGTCCATGGGTGAACTCAGTTCGTAAGCAATGCCTAATCAATACAAGAAAGTAATTTCTCTATATTCAGATTACCTGATTATGCAAATTTACAAACTGTTTCACTCACACATACACACACGAACTCCTACACACATACACATACATTCACAAACACACCCACACACATACAAACATGCACACACATAAACACACAAGCAAAGACACATACAAACACACACACACAAACGCAGGCACATAAACATACTCATATACCCACATATATACACATCAACAAAGCCAAACACAATTCTTCACACACATACTCATACATAAAAATGAACCGATATACAATCATTCGCACACATATCACCACACACACAATCACACAAGCATACACACATCAATACACGAACCGATAGAAAACCACACACACACATGCACATGTATACACACGTGCGCACACACAAACACACATTGGCAGATTGGTCTTTTTCAAAAGCGAATTTCATGAATTTAGGTTTTATCCCGAATTTATTTACGTCATAAATTCAGTATGGCTATTTCAACTTCACTTTTCTCTCCATTGGTAAATCACACAATATAAAAATACAGAAGATTCCACCAAATCAGCAATAAATCTTTGAATGTAACTTATCATTAAAGATAGCCAAATTATGTTGGACAGTTTGATTACATAGTATGAGATATTTCTCGGAGACAACTTTGAAACAAAGACGGAAATAATTGCCAGGAAAATATGTCAAAGTAACGACTACTTTATCACACAAAACAGACTATGAATATCTGGACAATTTTAGGTGTGGGGATCAACTATCTTGGTAAAAGATCGAACAGCATTATTTATTTCTCTTTTTTTCCTGCTTTTTTTCCCTTCGTTTCAATAAATAACAAAGGTAATAAGTTTTTCTCTTTACGTTATCTCATCTTACAAAAGGTTTCAGAGCAACAATCTGCTTTTGAGTAATAGAGAAACACTTTAATGTATTGTAAATCACTTATTTCAAAAGTTGTAAGGCAGTGTTGGATAGAAAAGAGGATAATCGTTTGGATGACTCACTTGATGGTCTGATTTCTAACACTGTATGGAATAGTTTGTATCCACTTGGCTATTGGTGAAATTGCATAAGGTGAAGTTGTTGGAATATGAGGCTGATGGGACTCTTTATTCGAAGATTGGGTGTTATTATTGAATATTTTAACTTATATTTAAAAAAACATTTTTTTGTTATCGGCACTCTTGACGTGGGTATAAATTATACCTTAATACTTGATCAAAGAGGAAAAAATTATACAGTAACCCTTTTCAGACACACAAAATTACTATTTGAGGATCCTTGACAATATAAATTGAAAACGCTACGGTTATTGGTTCTAAGGCACATCTTTTAGTGCTTATGGCCTCTAAGTCCATTTCAAATATTGCAAATAGATTGAGGATTTAATGAGATATGTGGAGCCAAGATAATGGAGACTGAAGCAATAGTCTTTACTTAAATGTTCAAATAGCCATTATTTTCAAAATAATGAAAGGACCTAACGGAGAAATAAACCAAGTCATAATGAATGGAATAAAAAAAATTTAATCGACAAAATGAAACATCGAAATGGAAAATTGGAAAATGTTCATTCAACAAATAGAAAAATAATTTGACAATATCTTCTAAGTCTGCTCAGCAACGAGACTTGCTGTTCTTGCTCATCCGTCGGGCTAGTTCCATTAAAGTTTTAAAATCTTGTCTGTAATAGTCTGCTTGTAAACGAACAAATCAATCTGCTTCAAAATTGCAGAGTTCAGAGCAAAAAACATAGTATTTTCATCCAGAAAATGAATGAATGCAGCCAAATGCTTCAATATTGAATCAACAAAATGAAACAAAAGAATGAAATGATGACATCGACCAACCCTCCTCTCAATGAAATCAGTAGTTTTTGCACATGTGCTCGGCCTACTTTGAATAAATTTTATTCATTTCGTCTTTTATTGTCTGTGCTTCAGTATAAAACAGATGTTCCCAAATTATACCATTCAATACCAAAGATATATGACGATTGTTTGTCTCTATTTTAATAAATTTTCTCCAAAAATTGGTTCCAAAACAATTTATTTTACAATTTTAGATTTGTGGAAAAATATGAGTACAATTGATATATGAGTTAATGTAATGCATCTATCGATCAGTCGATCTAGATTTTTTTCCATAGCAATTCATTTAGGAAAGAGATTATGTTGAAATAAAACCTTTCAGGGTTCGGTTACGAAGCAATTAATACACCCTGGATTTTTTATACGGTGATATATCCTTTTATCATAGGAAATGATGACAAATGTGGGCTTCATAGGAAGCAGGACCCGGTAAACCCAGCTGAGAATTGTATTTCAACAATGATATTTTAGTGACAAATACAATAGTACAATACTCCATTAATAGAGATTGTGTTTGTTTTGTTTTTCCATTGTTATTATATTCTTTGGTAATGCAAGAAAATATCAAGTTGATATGAAATTTTAGAACATTTTGGCGAAATTATGTCTGTTTTCATATTTTTCAATATTTTTAGTGTCCTTCATCTCTTCTCTTCTCTGATATCCCCTCTCTCCCCTCCCTCTCTCTCCTCCCCCTCATTTTACCTTTTTTTTCACTGTACTACTACTACTACTACTACTACTACTACTACATTTAGGTTGTTGTATGTGAAATGTTGTTTTTGGAATATCAATATGAATGATGCTAATAACAACATAAACTTAATATTTATTAAAGATATAAATTATATGAATAGATAATTAAATCACCAGGATCGTTTTACAATGATATGCCATCGATATAAGATTATCACTATTGGACATTTGGAGACTGATATTATGTAAGAAATGCTTGAAAATATGTTGGTAGGAGAACTGCCTGGTGAATGTGAAGGATACTGCAACACGTTATGTCCTGATTCTTATACCTTAGACAATGTCAGCTAAGAAATGTGAGTTCTTGAATCATCATTTAGAATTCCATCAAGTCATCTGATCATTTTCCAAAACTTTTAAACCTTTACTGCCTTGAGATGACATGATAAGGTCGATGTTGAAGTCCGAATGTCTCCAGAATATCACCTTTGTTCATTGGTAGATCACTGGAGCTGTAGATAACTCTTCATCATTAACAACAAGTTCGAGTTCCTACCGAGGTTCATCATTGTTAAATAGATCTAAAACTTTTGAGCTAACGACAAACAGTCAGGATTGTCGTTGTGTACATTCTGAATGTTTCGTTGACACTATCAGCAGCTTGAGCACAATGAATTAAAAAAATCATATTTAAAAATAAGCAGTCTGGGGTAGAGAGTCTACCGTTGAGGTTTCGAAACTCTCTGATGAAAACGAATTGTATTCATATTTACTTTGAATCAGCCAAAAATTTAACCACATCAGTGAATTTTCCACACCAAGTTTTATTCTCTGCTAGTTCACCCATACCGTCAGAAATGAAGCAGTATTCAAAGAATTGTGCAATTGCAGTAGACGTAATCATATTTCTTTGAAAACATTAAATTGCTGTGCATGTCAGATTCTGGATTTATGTACGTGACTTTGTGGTGATTTTTCTTAGATATGAATATAGATGTGAAAACTGTCATAAAGACTTCCAATCGGTTGCGTTAGTCGGTATTCCAAGTTCTATACATCACATGAAACTCAAAAACAATTCTATATATTATTCTGTTTGTTTGTGTGATCTAATATGATATGTTTTAAAATTCTAATCATTTCTCCTCTCATGTTCAAATCCCAATAATAATTATTTATTGTAAGTAAATTTCATTTGCCTTTGCATGTTGATATAGGTACATCAGATAATTTGTATTTTACTTTTACGAATTATATACTGGAGTATATATGGGAAGGTAATGGTAATATATTCTAATTTTTATTAAACGATTTTTTAGTTCTGAGATATATATATATATATATATATATATATATATATATATATATATATATATATATATATATATATGTATATATATATATATATATATATATTTAGATAGATAGATAGATAGATAGATAGATAGATAGATAGATAGATAGATACGTAAATATGCATATATCTATACATGCATATGTACTCGTGATGTTTCTAGGCTGAATCTTGATCGAAACAATTCAACCTTCGTTTGTAACTAATTATCCATCCTTTCAAGCCATCCATATTTCAGTCTCAGTGAACGTATGCAAGAGAATGATGTCATCGAGGCAGTTGTACCAATTATATCAGACTGATATAAATGCATAGCTTAAACAGATTTTGAAGCAAATTGAATCAAATATCCTCCTAGCACAACGTATGCAATCAATAAGTAAAATCCAGGGGATATCTATTTGGTTTTCGAAGAAATCGTTGCTTCAGCCAAGGGGGGCAATGTTTGCCAAGAATTAATCGATTAAACTTTATTTTTTTCGCTTGGGAAAAAGTCTGAAAAAGCTCCAATGTTTTTGCATCAATGCTGCTAAGCACAGTGTCTAGGGGATATTGTAGAACGTACCATATCACCGTCTAAAACCGACCAACGTTCTCAAATACCAAATTCTTAGTATACACAACTTGCTCAATCCCAACATTTATGTTTTCTTTTCGATATCGTATTTCTTGTTTCAATTCAATAAGAATTTCTAGAGAATTTCATTAACATCTCCACCATTACCACAATGGACTCCAAACCAACCCAGCTCAACCCCTTACTTTATGAATTATAATTTAATCTAAGAAGTGGATTTCCCACACCACCTGACTCAATACAAAAATGAGAAATGGTTGTAGTTTTTCAAGTTGCAATAACTGAATTTCCGCTTGATTGAATGAGCGTATATCGTGGTTTGACTGTGAATAAATTACGATGTGTTCACTAATCAGAAAACAGGTAGAATTCTGGGAAATAGGAATTGAAGAACTAAAACAATCACAAAAACAAGAAAATAATGTAAAATTGCAGGACGAATTATTGATTTATTTCAATGTCACGTTTTATGTTCTAAATTTCATTACGATTATGTCAATCAGCAGCAAACATCCATCATCAGCATATCTCCACCATCTCAAACCAGCTCTACCCTGACAATAGGAACTGTAATTCAATTGGGAAAATGTATTTCATGTACTGACTATATGTATCTATCAGGTGAAGCAGCTTCATCATCATCATCATCATCATCATCATCATCATCATCATCATCATCATCATCATCATCATCATCATCATCATCATCAGTCTTTTAACTCCCGTCGTTGGACATAGACTCTCCCCAGGATTCGCTACAGGATTCTCTATGGTGAGCGTTGTAGAGCCTGTGTTTTCTGAATTTGTCCAGTTCGTCTCTCCATCTTGTACTCTGTCTTCCTCAGTTGTGCATGTGATCTCTAGGGATCAATGTTGTGAGTGTTGATGTCCATTGGTTGTCTGTAATTCTTGCAACATGACCTGCCGATTGCTATTCAAGTTTTCCAATAAATCTTTGATGTTTCTGACTCCCATTTTCTTCCTTATATACTGTGCTGTCTTGTGATCTCTCCATGTTACGTTGAGCATGATTTTCTTATGTCTTGGTTGTATGCCTCACAGTCTGTCTCTTGGTTAGGTTCAATGTTTCAGCTCCATAAGTGACTATCAGGGGGATGCGTTGGTTGTACACTTTCCTTTTTGGATGAGTAGAATCGACTTGAAGCATTATCAATTCTTTGACCAGAGTTTGACAGCAATGAAATAACAATACGTTGTTTTCTTGTCATATTGGAATTCTGAGTGCAATATGATCAACAAGAACTGAAATCAATTACCCTTGCGTTATCCTAATTGAATATATCATTGAATAAATTTGGGAATCAAATTATTGTTATGAGATTGTTTTGTTTTATCAAAACAAATCCGTATAAAGTTGTAAATCAAATTATCATTGCAAACTTTTGACCAACACACAAGAGTTACTTCGATCCCCATACAGGCAGCCAGTCATGATTACGTTGAAATTTTAATCATCTGTTTGCAAAGGCCAGATATTGATTGATAATTTGAGCTGCATTTTCGAAATTGCCAAAGATACACGATTGAACTTCCAAGGCTTTAGTCACTAACGTTTATTCCGTGCGCTAAACTGAATCGTCACGAATGATCACAAGTCAAACAATAAGCCAGAGGACGTTACTTGACGCAGTTTGTCTATATGTATGACAATGCACTTGAATGGTAGGTTTGTATCGGGATCAGAGATGGTGATAACTACGAGGAAGGTTAACATTTCCTCACGGAGCGCTACAATGATTCTCCCCGAGGATTCTACAACTATGTCCACATTCATCCTTGGTCAAGTAATAAGTTTGAATTGAATATTCAGTCAACACATATACA
>OY735224.1:6571322-6586322 GCA_963457665.1 Thysanoteuthis rhombus | reverse complement strand
TTGAATTATACGAGAGACAAAGTAGCAGAGAGAAAAAAAAATAATTAGAAGTGGCAGCAAAGAGGGAGAGACAGAGAGATGTAGTGAGAGCAAAATTACGATCTTGGACACAGGTCAAAAGGTGGTAGGCTATTACTTGAGGAACATATTGCTGGCATCAGATGAAGTTCACATTTCTTATCGCCCGGTCAATATGTTCAGTCTGAATGAAATGGTAACAAATTCATATGCTATTGATTTAAGGATGATGAATTTTTCATCCACAATATACGGCACAATGATACAGACTTCTTAACATATAGATGGAAAATTAGAATTTTCATTGTATTTATTAATGTATTGAAATTACTAAATGTTTGGACAAGGTCTTGACAGCCAACAATCTTACCTAAAAATTGGTTGAAACAAATGAATCAAGCGTCTTTTATACAACTTCAAAGCCTGTCCTCATTTGAATACTAACAGGTGAACATTGATACACGAAATAAACCTGTTATGAATAGAAATAGGTGTACAAATTGATAGATAATTTTGAACAAACTCAGATAGATGGATGAATAAATAGGTAGATATGAACGATGTGACATATATATATATATATATATGTGTGTGTGTGTGTGTGTGTATGTGTATATATATATATATATATATATATATATATATATATGGGGAGAGAGAGACTAAAATAGATAGATAGATTGAGAGATATCA
Source organism: Thysanoteuthis rhombus (assembly GCA_963457665.1). Classification (NCBI taxonomy): domain Eukaryota; kingdom Metazoa; phylum Mollusca; class Cephalopoda; order Oegopsida; family Thysanoteuthidae; genus Thysanoteuthis; species Thysanoteuthis major. Next base: position 6,585,611 of record OY735224.1, on the reverse strand, counting down.
AAAGAATGACATAGAAAGACAGAGGGAAACGAACGTTTGATCAGTCAGAAAAATAAGAAAAATGACAAGCATTAAAATGCAATAAGAATAAGTGAAGTCTGGAGACGGAATGGTTGCTTACCAGATTTTATGTGCGTATAGCACGGGAACAGAAGTTTTACAATGGCGAGAATGGATGTAAAACTTGAGGGGTCGTTTCGTTTGCTAGAGTGATATATAATGCTTTCTGCTTTCATGTAAAAACACAATCGAATAATGATATTTACTGCAAAAGTAAAAGATCACGTATTGTTCCGAGAATATCATTACAGGCATGTGCATACAATGATGATTGAACAGTCAAATCACGCTGTGGTTATTGGTATCCAGGTTTAGCAGCATCGAGCCTGATCGTTATTTAAGTCGGTGAATGCAACGAAAGATCAAGTATTGTAAGCATGTGCAGAAAACATGCACGCGTGTGGGTTCCTAAGTTGGAAAAAGGCCTGGTGACACATTTTTCTCTATTGAAAACGCTGAAACCATTTGATAATATTTCATTTCTTTCCACCTCTCAAATTCTGCAATCTGTTTCGTCATCTTTTGAGTCTTTTTTCACGCTCCTGGTCATTTTCTTTACCATCTGTTCCTATCTCCATGGCTCGTTCTTTTTTTTCATCTAAATGATAAAATTTTATGTATGACAATTTATGTACCCTCTCAGTAATACCCCCTACCTCCTAATCGATCCATGTAACTTTTTTTCTTACCTTTGTTTCTTACCAATTCATTTCAGGCCCTTTTTCTCTACCCACATATCAAACTACTTTCTTGTATTTCATTGCTAGCAGAATATTCGAAAAGAAATCAAGCGAAAGATCACACTAGTTTGGCAGGCTTTCAGTAGGTCAATTTTTAAGAAAAAGAAATTCTCACTATTCTAAAAACTAGAGTATAAAACCAATGCACTTTCTCGATAGTCATCTATGGTGCTGAAACATCGAACCTAAGCAAAAACTCATTCATCAAACAGAGAATGATACTATGTACACTTAAGAGAATTGTTCTCAACCTCACATAGAGAGATCATGACAGCACAGTATATTAAAGAGAAGATATCATAGAAACTGTAAGAATACTCAAATGGCAATGGGCTGTACATGTTGCAAGACTGGAAGATAACTGCTGGATTCCTAGTGTGGTACCCAAGTAATCAGGTGGTAGGCTGTGACCGACAGAAATTAAGACAGTGTGAGGAGCTAGATAGATCAAGAGTACTGGCTCCATGATGACAATAAAAGAATGGTGTGGTGAATCTTTGGGCACGGGCTATGTCCAACAACAGAAGCTAACAGACTGATGACGACGATATCATAACATAGATAGTACGAAACACATATATAAAAGAGGATATGGCGACATTATAGATAGTCTATGGATGTGTGCAACGAATTATTCGATAAACCCTCATATTTGAAGCGACGACCATCATCCACTGTGATCATTCATGTTGCAGCTCCATTTCAAATGCAGGTCTGTTTTTGTTCGATCTTTTCTTTCGCAAACAATAGATCCAATGTCTCTGCACAGATTAGAAGTGATAGGTTTCACTTGCTCAATACCTGGATGCATTCTCTATGACTAAAAAAAATTGCCAGCATGATGCCAGTTCTGTGTTTTCGAGTAGAATGATTTCACGCGTCCACCAGTTATTGTATTATTGGGCCAAAAGGGAAATTATCAATTTTCGTCACGACCAGAACGCGAATAAAGAGTAGAGAGGGATCAATGTGGGTTTGCACATGCTTGGAGGTGAAAAGAGGCCGAATAATTAACCACATGGAAAATGGAATGTAGAATTCAAACTACAGTTGGGGAAATGTGCGTTTACTTTACACGAATACCCTTTGGAAAGGCACAAATTCATACCCCTTGCTTTTTGTATATGATGCAACGGATTTAGCTTCCCATCATTGGTTGGGACGGCTCTAGTAGATGGAAAACAGAGATTCAAAACCAACCTAAAAAAGGATAGGATTTGTCAGGCTATCTCGTCTTTGATACACCCATGATGGGATCAACTGTGATACCCAAAATGTGCACTAGGTTGAAGTATACTGTGCGTGTGGGTGGCTGCTTGTTTGTGTTTAGGATGGCAATGTTAAGCGACAGTCCATGAAATAAACACTTTTGTCAATAGACAGAGAAACAAGTAGGTTGATTGTCACCTAATTATAGGAAGCGAATTTTTTCCAAACAGAAGATACGTGGAAGGTCAAGGAGATTCAAAGATTATAACTGTAAATATTGTCTAAGCTTCCTCATTGGACAATGGATACCACCAGTATGACTTACGAAATCCCAGTCCGATGTGACATCCTTCTCCCTTATTCTCTCTCCCTCTATCTCTCTTATATATATATATATATATATATATATATATATATATATATATATATATATAATGTGTACTTTAGAGAGTGAGACAAACTCGGGAGTGAAGTGTTTGGTGGTAAGGTTTATTAATCCTTACATGTCAATAGTCCATACTTGTTTCGGGATTCTTCCCATCATCAGTGGTGTGAGCTGTGTAAATATATATACATATTTCTGCAAACCTGCTTATATCTTGCTCACCTATCTAATCCATGGTTCAACAGACACACACACACCCACACCATCTTTCACTGTATATATATATATATATATATATATATATATATATATATATATATATATATATGACCGTGTGAGTAGATGCATGCGTATGCATTATAAATTATATTCCAAATGATCTTATTTATTAACATTATTACATCCATATTCCCGCTTGGAACAAACGATTTTATAGTCATAGTTATTATATTATACCAAATTAATAAAGATTCTCAGCTTTAACAAAATTCAAATCAAATTTGATTAGTATGTGTAGCACAAGGAATGCAATCAATCAATAAAATGAATATAAATCAAGTCAGCGTTTGAAGGAAATCTTACTTTGGCCGAGGAGAACAATGTCTTCCGAGAATCAATCGATTGTAACTCTTTTATTCTCTTGAGGAAATGTCAAGTAGAGCTACAATGTTCAGATATCAGTGCTTCAAGACAGAGCTCTCAAAAGAAATTTATCAAACGTACCAAAATCACAGCCTTAAACGTACCAATGTTTCAAAAACGAATCGAATTCACAATATACACTACTTGCCCAATTCAAACGCTGTTTTATTCAATATCAACTAATTCCTCATCTGTGATTCAATTGCTTTTGTTTTGATTATTCAAATAAACCAATAAGGATGGTACATCTGTTTTTCATTGTTGGATTCATTATAACAAAATTGATTAAATCAAAATTCAGTTAAAATTAATAGGGTTATCCGGTACATTCCAGTCAGTTGTATATAGAATACGTCGATTAATACGATGATCACGTTTGATCAGTACCTCACTTCCGTTTAGAAATGAATGAAAATTAGAAAAGAAATATTTTTTTCATTATTTTTGTTTCGAATCCCGCGCCTTTGATTTTATAACGAAACTTTTTTATAACGAAATCAATGTCTTTTCTTTAAAGAACGTATTTGATTATACTAAGGTATTTATTGATTGGATTTTCAAAGATTATTTAATGGTCTATCAACTGCACTACCTTTGACCGTCACTGACTGACATAGCGAAAAAATATTACTGATTCAGTTATTTTTTATAGAGGTTCTTGAGTTTGATAGGTTGTCTTGACAGCTTTCCAAGATGGTGATTGATTTGATCCACGAAACGCACCTCTAGCCTGACTTTCAGAATTGTTCACTTGATAATCGTGCAATGAAGAAAGTATTCCCTCATCTGAAAAGTTGGGAAACAAAAATAGGGATCCAACATCAAACAAGACGTTGTAAAAATACGAAGTATTTACAATCCATGGTTGAATACTAAAACAACACGTATAAGATGTGAACCATACCGAATAGTTAGTACTTTGAACGAAACGTATTAAATTTCTAGAGAACAAAAGCAGAGAAACCCACTTTCCTTAGAAGAATATCACAATGTGACCTTCTCATCTATTCCTCTCTGATTCAATTCAACACAGTACTGAAGTATGTTTACACAAATCAGTATTTTGGACGTCATCCTCATAAGATAATATTTTTGTGTAGTGTGAAAGTATGGAATCATTTGAAAGATCTCAGAAAATTGAGTTATTCAGAATTCATGGCCTAAATTACAGGAAAAAAACTCAGTCTTGTATAAAAACATATTCTTTTGAGAGCAGATGGGAAATTACATCAGCGTTCAACGGTATTTCAATTTGTAAACTAAAGAATGGCGTCATATATATTTTTGTCTCCCAAGGAGAAACATCGTCTTGAGTCGAACTAGGATGGTTCAAAAAAAAGAATTATCATGGTTCAGAAGATGACTAAACATGGTTCAGAAAGAGAATAAACGTGGTTCAGAAGAATAATGAACATGGTTCAGAAGAAGAATAAATATGGTTAAGAGAAAGAATGAACGTGGTTCCGGAAAAGAATAAACATGGTTCAGAAGAAAAATAAACATGATTCAGAAAAAGAATAAACATGGTTCAGAAGAGGAATAAAGAAGGTTCAATGGAAGATTAAACATGGTTCCAAAGAAGGATAAACATGGTTCAGGAGAAGAATAAACATGGTTCAGAAAAAGAATGAACGTGATTCAGAAGAAGAATAAACATGGTTCAGAATAAGATTAAACATGGTTCAGAAGAAGGATAAACATGGTTTAGAAGAAGAATAAACATGGTTTAGAAGAAGAATAAACATGGTTCAGAAGAAGAATAAACATGGTTCAGAAGAAGAATAAACATGGTTCAGAAGAGGAATAAACGTGGTTCAGAAAAAGATAAAACATTGTTCAGAAGAACAATAAACATGGTTTAGTAAAAGAAAACATGGTTCAGAATAAAAATAAACATGGGTCAGGAGAAGATTAAACATAGTTCAGAAGAAGAATAAACATGGTTCGGGGAAAGAATTAACATGGTTCAGAAGAAGAAAAACATGGTTCAGAAGAAAAATAAACATGGTTCAGGAAAAGAATTTACACAGTTCAGAAAAAGTATTAACATGGTTCAGAAGAAAAATAAACATGGTTCAGAAGAAAAATAAACATGTTTCAGGAGAAAAATAAATATGGTTCAGAAGAAAAATAAAGGTGGTTCAGAAAAAGAATAAACGAGGTTCAGGAGAAGATTAAACATGGTTCAGAGGAAGAAAAACATGGTTCAGAAGAAGAATAAACGTGGTTCAGAAGAAGAATAAACATGGTTCAGAATAAGGAACTCAATGATGTGAACCAAAACAACGGCAAAAGCGGCATAATTTAATGGAAACGGGAAAGGATAGAAAAAAGTAGGGCTCCAAAAAACAATGTATACAGTTCATGGCAACAGCAAATGTGTACGGTAAAATAGAAGATAATGAAGGATGAAATATTAAACGGATATTTGCATTGCATTGTTCGATTGCCTTGGGTACAGACACAATGGAGATGAGGATGACATATTGATAGCAGGCAGGTGATAGACATGGATAAAGTGGAACACACACACACATACAAAGTTATATATATATATATTTATATATATATATATATATATATATATATGTATACACACACCCACACACACATATATCTACACAATTGAGAAATGCCTGAAATAAATCATAAGTATGAGATTGAAATTGACGTAATATATCCAAATAGATAGATTTGATCTTTGATAGATAGATGTAGACTGATGGTTCGAAACATTGATATATATGGAGGAACATTGGTTAAAATGGTAGTTATTCTGTGTGTGTGTGTGTGTGTGTGTGTGTGTGTGTGTGTGTGTGTCTGTGTGTGTCTGTGTGTGTCCGTGTGTGTGTGTGTGTTCGTGTGGTTAGATCTCGATGATCTTTTATTGGTCAAACCGATAGATGAAAGTGGAAAAGTTGGCTTCCATGTGAACAAATTACGAAGACACAAAAATCTAAATTGAAAATTGCAAACCTTGAAAAAAAGTAAACTTTTACATATTTTAAGGACGACAAATCTCCTTGAAATCTTTAAAATAACAAATCAAGCAAAGAATCACAGTAGGTTAGCAATCTTTTGGCAGGGTGAGCTCAACTCTCAAGTACAAAAGGAACACAACTTGTGCTCAAGAGAAGGATATACTCGAATAAGTTTATGTCTCTGCCCTCACTGGGGCTTGTCAGGCGGAAGAATCCACATCCCACTACATACTTCAAGCCCTGTTCTAAAACAATTTGACTTTCCAAGTATAAAGCTGAATTTATCGAGAACTCTATGAAATAAATCCATCACACATATATATAAAACTTTCAGGAACGCTGATAAATGGAATCTGTCCCTTAAGTTGCGATACTTTTCAGCAACACAATTTATCAAATTCCCAATTATGTTAGTATTTGGTTATTTCTAATGCTAACCAAAATGGTAGAGGCTATTTTCATGACTCAAAGACTCAAAAATGAAGGTTATCTCCCCAGTATGTATTAACTGTAGCGGCTTTAGGCGTGTTAATTGATGCATTGACGCCCCGCTTGACAATCCGACCATTTGCACAGAGTATTCACACCGTTGGATACAACTAGTCAGCTAAGATTGACTTAGGCATTCAACTAACCCTAAACTTGACCTTTAAGACTTTTGACAGTGTCAGTTGTGTATCCAGACAGCACGTGTCTGATATTGAATAATGTAATTACTCAACAAAGTATTTCTGATTGAAGACAAACGCTAACATATGCCAAAATACCCAACATCAGCCACATTAAATTCGATAATCGTATTGTATATAATCTGGTTTGAAGTCTTCCATTCATCTGTGGTTTGTGCTTAAGCAGTGTAGTGAAGAAAGTCAGATTAATCAGGAGATCTGAAAGACGGAATTGAGAGAACGTTTGATGATGAGAATGAACTTCATGATCAGTTCAACTTCTAACTTGTTACTTTCATGTTGTAACTTCATTAGACCCTCTTCTTTACTTTATTATTTGTTTTCTTCGGGGCTTTATTTATGAATTTTCTTCAATTGTTTCATCATTTGTTTTCTTCATTCTTTCATTCTCATTTTCTTTTCTCTTTATACTTTACTCCCTTTATGTGTGTGACCGTTTCTTTTACTTCTTTTTTCCTTACTCTCCCTCCCTATTTCCCGGTCCGTCTTTATTTGAAAGAGTGTTTTTTTTTTCTTTTTCATTTTATGTTTTTCTTCCCTCCTCTTACTCCTGCACATCCTATTCGTTTGTTCCTTTGTTTTTTTGTTGTTTTTTTTTATCTTCTGGTGCTTTTCTTTGTTTCTTGTCCTTGTTTCTTTCTTTCTTTTTTCTCTTCTCTTCTCTTCTCTCTTAACACTTGTGGATGTTTCAGTCCTCCTGTCTTCATTTTTCCTTTCTTTTCGTCGACTTTCATTCGAACCCAAATAGCAATCATCTTTCTTTTGACAGAATGTTTTTTTTCCTCCTCATATATTTCTTTCTCAACTAACATTTCGTACTTTATTCTTCAACTGCTCCTTCCTTTTTCCTTCACAGGTTGCCAGACTTTCTCTCTTCCTCTATTGGTTTCTATCTTCATCTCATTTTCTCATGAAAGTATTACTTTTCTTTCTTCTATTTTTTCCTTTTCCATTTATTGCTTTGTTTCATCATTGTAACTTTCTTTCTGTCTGTTTATCTTTCTAGATCTCACTTTTGTCGATGAATTTCTTTACAATCAATCACATTAACATTCTCCAACTGTGAATTGAACTCACAGTCCAGTAAATGGTAGCTGACACTTGGGCATACTGCTTGGACTAAAAGTCATCTACCGAGTGCCCAAAGGCTTATTCATACATATTTCAAACATATAGAAATAGCATAAACTTGAAATAATTAACATTAAATGAATTAGATTTTAAGTTATGGTCCCAAAGGAGAAGAGCAGTTCTTCATATGAAACTAAAAGTATTGCCTTACTTCACTTGTGACCCACATTCCAATTACTCAGGTCGAAATTACAAGAAATCATTTTAGTGAATTATTTGATGCAATTATCATCATTATAATGGGATAAATTCAAAATTGAATTATCATCTGCATGTGTTCCTCATTGAACAAACGAATTTTTAATTTTTGTTTTCCATGGAAAAGGGCCCGAGGAAATTGTACCTTTGCGTCCGTATGAATCAGGTACTGTCTATACCATTGCTTCATCAACTGTGTATAATATTTATATTTGTTTTATTATCACATCAATACCTTTTTTCATTCATATTGATAAATAGTATCATTAATGCTGATGTATTGCATTAAACCATTAAATCCATATTTGATTTTTTTTTTTTTAATTTTCCAGTCCTAAAGGGTAGATTCGAAATATTTCAAGCCTTTTCTCGTCATTATGCCTGGATAGAAATGGTATTAGACCATCCATTTCCTAGAAATAGATCTCAAAAATCAAAATAATGATGAGCAAATTTTAAGATATAGATACACAGCAATGTATAAAATTGACAGAACATTTTTGAATTGTTCATTGCATTATATGATAAGGTAGTTTTGTTCAAGATTTGAGAAAACTTAACTTTGATGTTCCAATACAGAAACCACAGAGACGTACAGAATTGGGAAATCAACTGAATATGATATCAAGGAATAGATAAACAGTCAATTGTAGAAAAACCAGCACTCTTCCAAACTTAAAGGAAGGCATCGTTTTCTTGCGCAAAGAGAAGCAGTGATATCATACTGCAGTAATGTGGTTGAGATAGTTGTATCCTTCAAAACAGACTTTGATCCCAAATAATTGAGTAAATAGTCTTGGAGACGAGCTAGCTAAACGATAAACCATGGCTGTGGTCGACTTCTTCTTCTTCTTCTTCTTCTTCATGATCCCTCCGGGAGAAATCGGTACCGACGTCATTGATTTATTTCTTCATTTAAATAAATCCTATTTCATTTGGTTCGAATGTTTGCCAACGTCAAAATTCACAGAACACTGATGGTGGCATCGGTTATTCCAAAATTAAAGCGACAAAAACTATTTTTTTATCATCATCATCATCATCATCATCATCATCATCATCATCATCATCATCATCATCATTATTGTATTTACCATTAATAGAACTTCAATCAACAGAAGTCAGAAAACAATCCAGTAAATCTTTCATCAAAGATGCGACTAAGAACCGAATTGGAACTCCGATTGCATTCATCCTGCACTCATTCCTTTTGGAAAGACATGAATCAAATTGTTCCTTCAACTTTTAGTACGTCATATGCAAGTTTGTTACAGAAAGGGCCATCTCAAGTGATGTTTTAACACTTCGGGGTGACATAGCACCAACCAAAAAAAAGTGATGGCTGTCTCAGAGGGTGGTTTTTTAAGGGTTGCATTCAAACAAATATATAACATATAACATATAAATCAATATAAGAATATCAACAAAAGATTTCTGCTGGGTAAATACTGATTCTCCGAAAATATACTTTTTGATATTACTTTCAATGTTCTGAATTTATCATTGATATCTTTTTACTTAAAAAAGATACGAGGTGGATATCAGAATTTACGGACTAATCACATGATCTTATGATCTTTGATCAAATGGCTTACTAATTGATCTCTTCCGTCAAGGGTACAAAACTCAATTCAACTCCCATTTGGAAGAAAAACATAGGTATGCCGTAGTCTCTATCAACTTAATTCTCAGCCATTAGAAAATGACATACAGGAAGAAAGCAGTTTTATTCTTTCGTTGGTAGAACTTATATATTTGGGACATCAATGTCTTAAGTCCTCTATCTTCAATCAGATCAAGTTCCCAGGAATCGGGTTGATTGGATAAACGAGAACAGAAAGAAATATGAGACAGGAGAAAGAGAGGAAAAAGAGAGGAAGACAAAAAGACGCAAAAGAGGAGAAAGAAGACAAAGTTGATGAAAAAGAGGAAGAAAGAGGAATCTGAAGCTGAATGAGAAGGATAAACATGAAAAGAAAAAAGAAAATCACAAATCAGTTGAGACACAACAGAAACTGAACGAAGTCGATTTCGTTGGAGATAAATATTGAATGATTCAAGTGAATGATAAATATACAAATTGAAAACAATTCCTCTGACAGAGTGGGAACAAAATCCCGCGAAAGATAAAAGAACACCAAATGCATTTCTTTGGGGTCAACTGATGTCTGCAAATAGGAAGAGTTGATAAGATACTTCATCATTTATTTTTCAGCTTCTGTTTCTTATTTGTCTCTCCAAAAATCTTTTGATCGAGGGAGATAGTCAGTCTGCAAGTTTGATTCATTCATTATTCTTTTTGTTCACTTTATTTTTATTCAAAAACTGTTTAGAGATCGTGATTTGCTTTTTCTCCACTGTTGTCCAATTCTCAAAGACCAGAGCGTTAGATGCAATTTTCAGCTTTTATTCTGAAGTGATCAATAAGGGGACATAAATGTGAAGAAACTGCAATAGAAGAGAAGAGGAAAAACAAGATAATATGATGATGAAAAAGAGGAAAGAAAGAGAAAAAAAAGGAAAATGAGGAAATAATTTCTCATTCGCATTGCACTTTGTATTTCTAATGAATGAAAAATGAACAGAAATGAGAAACAGTCTTTGAAAGAGAGAATGAGGGAATGAAAAAAGGGAGTTTTTGACTGAAAGGGGAAAAATTGCAGAAAATAAAAGTAAATCATAGGTAGAAGAAAAAGATTTCTTTCGAATAATTTTGAAAGAGAGAATTGAGGAAATTGATCATAATGTGACCTTGTTTGCTGTTTACATAAGTTTAGGTCAAAAGACTAAATGTTTTTATTCCGAGCTCGCTGTATTGAACTTTGACCTGTTGAATATTTGTTGATATGATTCTGCTGCTGTAACGAACTATAACTATTGAACTCAGATAAACTGGAACGTCGTTTCAGCTGTTGTTTTTTGTTCAACCGAAAAATGATATTTGTATGACTTCTCCACACTTTTATTTCAATATCCTCAACTACGAATACACGAAAATAATAAACGACAAAGAAATTTATAGGAAAACTGAGAGAAAAAGGGAAACAATTTTCTGCAAAGAACGGTTTGTGTAAAAACTGGAACGTAGAAAGAACACTGTAAAAACTGAAGCACAGTTGAAACGAACCGAAAAACTCATTGATGGAAAATTGATATTCTGGGATGGAAAAATCGATTAAAGAAAGTATGGTTGATGTTGACATCTGCAGGAATCATGGGGTTTGATACAGTGGGACTGAATAATGGTGGTGTCAATATGAAAACTGATTTTCTCCTTACAGATTGGTGGAGACCGTCTCCTTTTTCATTCGCAATTTTATCACACGCATTGACCTACCATCACCCAGCGTTGGAGTGGTCACCTCTGATGTAGTTGTTAATGGTTCAATCCACTGCACGGACATACAATCAAATGATAATAAATGCCTATTTGATATGCACTCAGGAGAAGAAAAATATGGAAGAGCCCCACCCAAATGCTTAGAAAATATGGTCAAACCCCGTTGGAAACACTGGTTCCTGTAATCCAAGATAAGCAATGTCGAGCCTGCCGGCGATCTAAGTGGGTAACCAAGCGACACCCTCGATGGAGGCATTAGCGAAAAATTCCAAAATGTGTAAGCATACATATACACAAACACAAGAGGGAGACATCTCGTCATGGAGTAATGATTACCAAAGTAGCCCCTTGGTCCAATGCAAATTCAGTGATTTAGATTGGAATTAGGTCTATAAGATTTATAGTCTTGTGTCAAATTAAAGAATAGTAGACAATTACCTTTTTAGCTTTTATCATCGAGAAATCGTTTCTTAAACTTCTCTAATGTGATGAGTTTGATTCTCACTGGGTGAACAATATTTATGACTTTGAGCCAGCTTGAATGAAGCGTTTTCTGCGTTTATACTCTATATTTTTACACAAGTTTTGTTATATTTTGAACTAATTTCATTCATATTTTTTGCTCCTTTGACACTCCCCTAAAAAATCATCCATTGTACTCTTTATCATTTTTTCCTTCTTTTTCCTTCATTGATTCTATTATCTAACCATTTGTTTATTCATGTCTCCTTTTCTCCATACTTTCCTTCTACCCAATCTTCCATCGTCTATTTCGTCTTCATTCTCTCTATTTTGATTGGTTTTCGTCTAATTAACTTTCCCTGTTGTTTTTCCTACTCTGACATTTTAGAAATCCACATATTTCCCTGCTTCCCGATTCTCTTCTTTACCAATTCTTACCACCACATATACTCATTCCTATTTTCTTTCCTTTTTATTTCTCTACGTAGAATTTCTCTCATTTGTGCCAAAATGATTTTTTCAAGCGATAAACATCATTCTATTTTAATGGCTTCTAGTGTCTCTCGGACTTTCATTAAAAGAGGACAACCTTATGATATAAGTTGCTCGGGAAAATTGCGTAGAACCAACCGAGAACCAAGTTTGATTTCGAAAGAGTCAAAATATCATGAGAAACTTGGTCTTACATGCACATGGTCTCACGCATAAATACACAATATACGGGAGGTACGACGATGAATTGAGCAGACAATAGAATCGGTGTGATGTGTCAAAATCGTTCTCTTTGACTTCACTTGAATATTCCTGAAAAAAAAAAGACATTGATTCATTACAGCTGGGTTTCGAATGTTAACAAGGTAGGAACGGGGTTCCAAGCTTTGGGGAGCTATCAGTACATTTAAAACAATTCTGAATCCAAAATTAACTCACCACATAATGTTTGTAAGCTAAAGTAGACACTAACTCCCCTTTAAATGAACATAATCATATAAATGTTGTTGGGGAGGAGTTAAGAAGGGAATTGATCCAGCAGTAGAACTGAAATGGCTGCTGCTGATGATGATGATGATGATGGTGGTTCCAATCAAGCAATGATAAGTTCCAAACCTTTGATTGACATTTCTGTATTAAATCTTTGTTGCTGAGTGGCGAGGGGGAAAGGGACTTCATTTTATACAATTATTATTATATCTAAAATTGTCTGGTTCTTCTTTCAAATAACACCCTGGATGTGTTACTTTTTATTAATGTATTGTCACATCAGAAAGTCACACCTCGTAAAACATTTGAGGGCACGTTCGAAAAATTGTCGAGTAAAATACACGTCTGACTGACAACAAACAGAAGGCCGAGCACAAATTTACGGCTTTTGGTTGTCGGTGAAAAAAAAAACAAAAAACAATTATCTTTCAAAAAATATCGTTTTTCAAAAATTAAACATTGAGATTCATCAATTCAACACATCTATTAACACTCAGAATAACACTATGATACATTCAGAGCTGAAACTCAAGGGACGTTTTTATCACACTGATCATAAGTACGACAAATGTAGCCTGCTTTTCACCGAGCCTTTGGTATTTTCTTATACACTATCCCTGGACCATCTTCTCTTCGGCAGATTCAAATCATTTGCAGCAGTATAAGCGTCATCAACACTATTAACAACATACCTTCTGCTCATTTCAGTCCTCGATCTATCATCATTATCATCGTTGTTGTCGGTACTGTCATCGCCACAATGTCAGTATACTGACTTGCTGTCACTTTGAAGATACTTTTCATTGTGAACCGTCATTTGATAACTTCATCAGATCACTTCATCGGCGTGCATGGAGCTTACCTATCTCTTATTTGCTCTGAGAAAAGAGTCCCTAAAAACCCAAATTCTTGCAGTGTTAATTGCTGATTTCCTATGTTTGCAGCCTCTACATTTTCAAACATTCCAGATTCTGTACTTGTTTAAGGTTTTCCAGGTCTTTCAACACGTGCAGTAAGGTATCATCTGATTATTTCCACGGTTACATCAAGGGCAAGCAACTGGTTCTGGAGATGATTAAAACAACTGGTTGATTCTAGGCAGACCTTGTACACGCTATTCAGTTCTATGACACAACGTTTCTGGTAGCATGGCATTTTCAAGAGTGCAATCATCGTATCGCTTGTGAAATTATCTGGTTTAATCTAGTTGCAGTGAACGTATGCTTCGTTGGTGCCCCTTATTTGACAGGAGTCAGTCTAGCTGGATGTGAATCATGTGATCAGCATTGATCAACTGATTTTGTACCATCGTAATATCACGAGTACTTCCTGCACGAATGGTTTCCGGTAGACAGCTGATCTAGATAAGGTGAATGTTTTGAATAACTTCCAACCACAACCAATTTCTCTAAATCCTATTGTTTGACCGATTATGAATTATTCTGCAGTCATAAACATCGCTTGATTGTCT
>OY735224.1:6536322-6556322 GCA_963457665.1 Thysanoteuthis rhombus | reverse complement strand
TTAGGTATGTATATTCCTATCAATGGAAATCCCAAAACATCATGAACCTATTCATTGTCATCAATTTTAACATACATACGAATACACAAATAGAAATGAAAATTGATTTTATATTACGTAAAAGCATAAGTTGAGGCTGGTAACACGTGTCCCCGAACGTTAACAAAGCCCATTGCTTACATTCAGGGAAGAAATCTTAATATCTTGACAGAGCTTGGAAATTTGAAGAAAAGAAAATCAGGAGAATACTAAATTAAAAATAGATATCGAAATCTTTGCCCAAAAACGAGGAATCTTCGTCCAGGTTCTGTCATTTACTTAATTTTATGAAAGCTGTTGAGGGTAGTTTTTGAAATGTATCGGATACATTTGGGACACACTACAATCATCTTCAGAGTACTTATGACTTAGTTGTTTTTCGATGCAATTCCCGAAGGAGATCGAGAGATTAATTCCTATTCCATTCGGGAAAATTTTTTTGTCCACAGATGCATATAAGTGTTTGTATAGACGAATATATATATATATATATATATATATATATATATATATATATATATATATATATATATATACGTGTGCGCGTGTGTGTGTGTGTGTGTGTGTTATGCGTTCATTCATGTACTTACAGTTATCTGAATATCCGCACAATAGATATAGACGCATTTAACAATATAATGTAAATACGTACATGCAAACATACCTACACCAGTATATATACATATATATGTATTTTCCTGTAAATCCTAGTATACATAGATTATCAGGATCTGTCAGAATTTATGACACAGAGAATAAAACTGAATGGGTTTTGGAGCCGATCAAATCAAATCACCTCATAAATCTGTTTATGTTTAGGGAGAATTGGTGTCTTTTCTGCAAGATATTAACAAATAATGACGGGTCATTATCGATAATCGAAGAAGTCATACGAACAGACAAGAGGGAGACAGAGACAGAGTGACAGAGACGGAAAAACACGGAGATAGATAGAGAGGGGGGAAAAGAAAGAGAACATGAGAGGATAGGCTTTCCAAAGAAAATGAAGAAAATTTCTGTAGAATCAAGCTTCTCAAGAAGCAAAACGAAGTTTATTTCTCATGTCACTAACAAAGAGACTTGATATACGACAATATTCTATCTCCATTTCTCAAACAAGCAATGGAGACCTGCTCATCGTCTCTGCAGCTACTGTGGATTTTTACCAGGATCAGGTGCTAGCCCGATGCCTATGATGGACTGCTACACAAGGCCAAAGGAACGCAAACTGTCACAGCCAGGATTCAAACTCAGTTTTACGGGTGTATTTTCCGCCTTATCAACCATTAGGCCACCAACACCTCTGAAAAAGACAACAATTGAAAGAAACTTGGAAACTCTGTTCACATATCTTGCTTAATAATGTCTCCAATTTATAGCCGTATGGAAACTGAGGGTTCAAACTTATTCACAAATGAGCTTCCATAATCGAGATTTATAGACATTGATTTTTCCGCATCACCAAACATTCTGCAACGTCGTCTATCGAGATCACCATCAGCTGTTTTGTGTCGTTTTCCCCAACTTCACCGACCTTCCGAATATTCTTTTGAAAAAATCCGTACGTACATCATATACTATAAAAAGAACCAAAGATAATTGAAATATAAGTTTATATTTATTTATAAATACTTATCGACCTGTATTGATTTAAGGACTGATACAAATTTAGATAAATCGATTGATACGAACTGAGATAGATAGATAGATAGATAGATAGATAGATAGATCTGAAATGATTGCTCATTGAGTAATTCATTTGATCCCCAAAATAAGCTGTATTATATTGATTGTATTTGTGTATCTAATCACCGCCTTTTTGGTGATGTTTTCTCCCTATCATCCGAGTCTATTTTTTTCACGAACCAGTGGAATATTTTTAATACAAATAGAAAATAACATCTCACTCAACAAAAGAACTCAGGAAATGTTTTGACTTCTTTCTAGACGATTCGTTGTTTTCATTCATTGTTTTGTTTCACTCAGTTTTCTAATTATGTTTTCTGATAAGGAAAAGGTTCAGCTCAACAGAATAGACTTCCATTCTACATTTGCAGTTATGAGAAAAATGAACAAACCAAATATACTCATGTACAAGTCGATGTATTGTGCAGGTCGACTCTTGATCTATGGTTACAAAATCAATGATTTATTGTGACTTTTGTTGAGGCTAAATGTTCCTATTATGTTTTAATTTTAACTTTTCAAAAATGTTTACACACATATAGTCTGAATCCACATTTCACTTCGAACTTTTGTCAAAATTCAACCAATACATAAGTATTTACAATAATTTAAAACTAGCTCAACTGGTTGGCAACTATTATAATCAACTCTCTCAAGCCTCTTTTTTTTTCTCTGCTTTCAAATATATCAAATAACTCTCACTCTTATCCTTTCCAATTGCAATTGCTTGTTTACATTTTCATTTAAATGTTATGCAAATCCCGATTATTTTCATAAATGAATATCTTCATATAAAAACAGTCAACTTCTTCCTCCTTTCTTCCTTCTTTCTATCGTATTGAACAATTTGACTTTATTTCCTACTCTCCTATTGAAATAGCTTCCCAAGAAGCAGCCCTGGGCTCCACAAGGAGATTATATGAAGAAAGGGAAAAGAGATTTCTAAGATATACGTTGCATTGTGCAACGGATGCTCTTAACAAATTCTCAATCAACCTAAAACTTGAAGGCAGTCAAAGTTCAAAAGACAAAGACATTTTTGTACGTAGAAATGTATCAACGAACAAGCTGGTTCAGTAGATGTTGTCACACGAATAACATAATTATTTCTGTATGACTGATTACCTCTGGCAATGTCTGGTTCCATTTTACCTTTTTTTTTTACCTTGGAGATGATTAAAATCTGAGTTCAAAACATGATGAAAACATATGTTGAAGACGGGCACAGGACCTATTGAACTTGAATCCCATGAAAAAAAAAAGAAAATATATCTGACAAATTGATATGGTGGATTTTGCATATCGCATGGAGAAGATGGAAAAAAGTTTCACAGCCGAAGTTCAAGAATCGCAAAATATGTAATACAAAAACACACAGATAAACATGCACACACATACACACACACACACACACACACACATATATATATATATATATATATATATATATATATAGAGAGAGAGAGAGAGAGAGAGAGAGAGAGGGGGGGATGCTACTAAATACAGTCAGATTACTGGATATGAATACATAAATAGGAAAAAAGTATCCATTCATATATAATTATTCACAATGCATAAAAAAAGGACACGATTGGGCGGAAAACTAACCTGAAGAATACTGAATAATATTAGATATGCTGTTTGAAAATACTTCTCCCATCATAAATGAAATAAAGAAAACGAGTCGGTATGATGAGTGACTTCAGCAATTCTAACCTGTTGTTACAACAACGAGTTCTGTACGGAAGATATTTTCGTTTTTTGAAAACCAGTGTCAATTCTTTGATGCATCTTTTGAAACGATCAAACGGTAGCACACTGTGCATACGAGAACAATACCTGTGAGTTGCCTCATTTGGAAAGGAGAAACCACTGAGTGACCTTGTTAATAGTGTTATTGTCTCATTCACAATTGCTGTCACATCCACATGCTTTGCGTCTCGGATAGGATTTTCTTCTGAAAAACCTTACAAACCATTTATTTGTCACCCTCACCCTGATTCACTGAGAAGGATCTTTTCTTCTCAAACCATTGAATACCAAAAGTTCGTCGGTGACATTTTAACTGTTTTAGTTATTTATCTTCAAAACATCGCATACCACTAATTTGTCATTACCCTTATCATCGTTAGAGTTCATCTAAAAACATCTCATTTCACCGATTTAAGGAGTAAATCCAAGGCTTGTAAGATGGAATTTAAAAGGGAGTTGCAGCCTGTTAAAACTTTCCGTAGATTTTAAACAAAGGATTTGCTTTTTTCGGAGGGATGATTGGAGCAATGCCCCAAGGGTGTAAGTTTTCCTGTTGAAATAGCTGTAGTGAATTAACTTTTGATAGGATTTCAAACAAAGATTTTTTTTTTGCCAACACCTGGGAAAAGAACAGATTGACTCATACTTTCCCCAACGACATCGATACGTAATAAACGTAAATAAACTCGACTGGATTTTGAATTGGCTCGCTGATTTCATTGTCAGTACTATTAACTGTAGCATCACTTACGTCCCCCCACCAAAAGAATTTTTTTAGAAATTGGATTTCCCGGGAAGTTTCGATTTGAATAAAAAATATAAAACAAAATAAACTATTGTAAATGTAAAATAAGGAGCGTAACAATTTAACAAGGACAGAAAAAGAAAACCGGAAAAAACGTATTAAGATATTACAAAGAATATATATATATTTATTGGATTGTTTTCACGGGTCTAATCTTCCTTGATTTGTCCTTTTCATGAAATGCCAATATTCATCGGAGGCAAATTAATTGGATAATTTGAAAATAACATGTATACGCTTTTTTTTCAACTATTTTGTATTCAAGCTTTGTTCTCCATCTGAAAAAAGAATTAATAAAGAGATAACATTCGCTGGCATAAATTCAAAATATAATGAGTCAATCGATATTGAAGATTTAAAAAGAACTTGGGTTGAAAAATGTGAAATAAGACAAACATCAAAGGGAAAATAAAAAGATATGAAAATGGAAAATATCGGAATATAACGGAAAATATTGATAAATCTCGAAACACATTTTTGCAGATGTCCATTGCCATCAGTTCGACACAATCGTTAGGAATTATGGAAGAGAAAAGTTAACCCCCTTTCTGACTTTTGTATTTTCTTTTCCCTACCTGTTAAGTGTCATTGACTTTGATTTAAAATCCTTAAGAGCATAATCCATCATCTTTCATCATCTGTGAACAAGAATGATTGAAAAGAAGTTTCTTACCTTTTTTTTACCTGATACTCCTTCTGCAAGATATCTCTTGAAAACTTGAAGGGTTTCCCACCAGAAACCATACATTATTGATGACATATGTCATCACGGGTAAGATTAAGTGTTTGGTTTCAGTAGTATCGCTTTCCTTTGTACATTTGGGACAACAAGAAGATCTATCAATATATAAAGACAATTGAAAATGCCCTTGTTTCCTCTTTTTCGAATGTTCATCAACCCTACAAAGGTACAATGATATTATCCACTCGGGTAATAATTTTGAATTTCTGCTTTTCTATGGCTCTTTATAGATAGATAGATAGATAGATAGATAGATAGATAGATAGATAGATAGATAGATAGATAATAAACAAATGCGAACAACGGGATTCTGTATTTTGAATGTTGCTATCATTGGAGAAAAATAATCATATCTACCACCATCCCATTTGGATAGTAGAGTATGAAGAAGGCCGTAGGATGAGCCAACCAAAACATTGTCTTAACACAATCAAGGAGGAGTTAATTCGAGCTATTTGATTTTCCTTCTATTGTTTGTGCTGATTCAGTCATTTTTCATGTTTTTTCTTTCGTGTCGTATTGAGTAAATCAGAAAAAATAAAATCAATGCACAAATAAGGTTCAAGACAATGATGATGAAGTAACACTTCTTTATATTCCTATCATTAACATTATCAACAGTTGAGTTATAACAAAAGTTCTTCCTAGTGTTCCAGTGAATTCGAAAAGACAAACATGATAGCAATTGAAGGTGTACTTCATCATTGATATAATGTCTTTTGCTTTCAATAACCTTGTCCAAATCATCAACAAATTGTTTAACATCAGTAAATCTGAAATAAGAATCTGATTTGTTTTCTAAATTGGTTCATTTTCAAGTATTTTTCTTGTTTTTTTTTTGTTTCTTTTTGAAATTCTGAAATGCCATACAGAATTTGGCTTTACACCCTGTTTTGTTTGTTGAATTGTTCTTGTTCCAACACACGTACACATACACGAACACAAACACACACACACAAACACACATCTATATGTGTATGTATGTGTGTGTTTGTGTCTGTGTGTGTGTAAAAGACATAACTCATTAACTGTCTTTCTCAAACCTGATATCTCCCACTTATGTCTTTAACCTCAATAGATCAAAACCAAAATAAGGTTAGTCTGTCCATTTCAATTGGTCAATTAAAAAACGTTAATAGAACTAGGAGAGCATTATTTATATAAGTTATTTTTGTAAGAAGGAAATCAATCATGAGTTTTGATGTAAAATTAGTCTACATTTGGCTATCATTAGACATTCCGGATATACTGATATCCTGACATCTGGTTTGCTATTTCTGATTTTAATAAGGAGAGACAGGTAGACCGACTGAGACATAGGTCACAATTATTTTCACTTCTATTATTTTCTATGTGCGTATTCAAGAAAATGTTATGATTTGAAATCGATGGAAAAATATCTCAATTTTACATCATTTTTCTTTATTTTTCTTTTACCAACAAAGTTGATAGAGTTTTACTTATTCACTCATGTTTGTATGTCCATCTAACAATGTTACCCGGAAATATTCTGCAAAGATCTCCATCATTTTATAGGACATTGATTGGTTGGATGGGTAAAAGGCTGAGGAAAAAGTCATTATGTTTAGTACCAGATAATACTGTAATTCTTTTACAGTTACTTCCCCTGCACTGTAGATAAATGTCAACACAATATATCGAGAAGTTCTCAATTCATCTCATGGATATCCTTGGCTAAAGAAGAAATATTATATCTTCGGGCAGATCCCCAAATAATTTTGCAGTAACCTTTTATCGAGGCGCGGTACATGAGCTTAGGGAGATATAAATTAAGGGACGGGTCTGGTGATATTTTACAGTTCTATTCCCAGTATTCTAGCAACATATGAAATACTTTTTATTCAGTTTTATCAACAATTCGGTCTGCAAGTTTGCGATTTCTGTGTACCTTCCAGTTAAAATCTTTATTTCTTTTTTACGTGAAACTTCTCATTATCTCTGAAAAGATCCTTTGCTGTTACCAAATATGTAAATGCTTTGGAAAAATAGGCTCTGTCTGGTTTTATATTTAATCAATTCTCCAGGACTAAGTCTGGCTATTTATTCCCCCTTCAGATTTTATATGACGAATAATAACGAATCAATCAGAATCAAAGATGACGTTGGGAATAAACGGATATATTGTTCTAGTATTCAAGAAAAATGGTGGAAATCGTAGGAGATTTTTTTTCTGTATCAGAGAATCGTACATTTCAAATAAAAGACACGACAAAAAGGGAATCCTTGAGAATAAAATCGATTTGAAAGATCAGATGAATGAAAAAAGAAGGAGAATCATTGAAACGCTGATGAATGATCTTTTCTTGTTCAATGTAAATACTCGAAGTCTTTGCATACATAAAGTATATCATGTTCCCAAGGAAGACTGATGCTTATTGAACAATAAGAAGATCAGAAGTTTTATCATCCCATCAGGGTTTGTCTTTGAAGAGATGATCTAAAAGTAACCTATTTTTATATACACACACACATATACTCATTTATATATATATATATATATATATATATATGTGTGTGTGTGTGTGTGTGTGTGTGTGTGCGTGTGGTATGAGCACGTTGAATATATATATATATATATATATATATATATATATATATATATATATATATATTGCAACGTATTTTTCTGGGTGTTTACCTGTATGTCTGATGTGTACATGTATTATCTGATTTTTTCGTTCTCCTATACCCGTTCATTTTTTGTTTCTTATTGAATCTATTATCTTTTCCTCTCACTGTTAATTATTATCCCTGTGCCTATTACACTTCCATGGTTAAGGAATATTGATTTTGTACAGAGAGTTGAGAAATTGGGGATGTATTTTGCACATTTTATCGATATTCTAAAAGAGATCCATAGAACAATTCATGTTAAAAGTTTTTAGATATATCAGTGATCTGAAATAGAACTAGGGATGATATCAACTTCCAGCTTGAGGGTAGGGCAAAGGCAATAAATTGTCGTCCATATTGAAGTTTTTTCGAATATAAGTATCACTTTCTGAGATATAGATGAATTGTTACATACAGGTAGTTTTGGAATGATATGTATGAAAATACTAGTCTCTTTCTCTCCGTCATTCTGTCTGTCTTCTCTCTCTCTTTTCACTCTCTCTCTCTTTCTCTCTCTCTCTCTCTCTGTATACCCCTTTTTTCTATAAATATTGCTAGGAAACAGTATTGGGTTCAATGTTGCTGCAGACGAATAGATTTTCGAACAAAGAACGGAAAAACAAGGATATGATATGAAGCCTGAAAATAGAACCCAGCGCTGTTGTTGTATCTGGCTTGTGGGGTAGATTGTGGTGTGTCTATAGACTTTGATTGAATTTCTTGTTTATTATTCTGTATGAAACTAATCAAGAAATCAGATTCAGTTTTTGTGTCTAAAGAGAAAAGGAAAAGGTGAGAAAATAAAATTGACACCAGTTTTGAATGCTGAAAAATAGTACTTTCCTCGTTTCGTTCGGTCTCATCCGTCTCCCCTCTCTCTCTCCCCCTCTCTCCCTATGTCTGTCTGAGAGAAAGAGAGAGAGAGAAAGAGAGAGATTTATATATATGCTTCTTTGTATCTTGCATTGATGTATCTTCTGGTCGTTGAGATCATTCTGGGGGATTTATCCTATTTTTCTGTCCAATCAAATTCAAATATGAATATCTGCACTCAAAATGGCGGAATTTACATGAAAACTTAATTTAATATCGATTACAGACGCATAAACACATACCATAACACATAACACTACAATATAACTGACACATCCATATGATACATTTGAGGGTATAAGTTTATTTTTCAATTATTTGCTTTCTCCTCTTCTCTTGTTAAAAGCCACTAATCAAGATAATTTGGTTCTTTTAGGAGAATTTACACAACATTTCAAATAATTACAATTAGAAAATCATTCCTTTTACTTCATTTGATTTTTGATTTTTAACCGAATAACTCCAGGATATTGATGATTGTAGTATGTATGGACGGGGAAGGCTCAGTATAGAATGTGGGAGAAAGAACAAACTGATTTGTCTTTCTTGTTACGAAATCAAGAGAGAAACATTGGAGAACTGGATTTCCAATTGGAAATACTTAACACAATTTTATACCAAAATAAAGTCTCAGCTCAGAGGCGACAAGGGGACGATGGTAAAGGTTAAGCAAAAGATGATGGGATAACTGGTGATGATCCTAGGCGAGGAATATCGGACTAATCTGGAAAATGGAAGAATCTCTGGTATACGTGGATGAAGTACCAGTGGATTTACTTCGAATAAGACTGATGTTCTATTGACCTCGGTTAATAGAAAATACAGGATACTTTCTGAACACACCTTTTCAACATAGCCTTTTTCACAACGTATGATCTATTATTCAGTGTCATTTATTATCTACTTACTCGGCTTTCAGTCCCAGTGGGATTACTTTGAAGAGGACCAATGTTGCTTTGCTGTAGTTTAATAAAAAGTACAGGATACCTTTTTGGACAGACCTTAGAGACAAACCTTTATTCATATCATATAATCTATTATTCAGTATCACCTGTTTTTCACTCACTCAGCTTTCAATTAATTGAGTCGTAACAAATATGCATCTAAATTTATATCATTTCATAAACCTTCCTAACAGCACGGTTTCAATCCTTTTTTCATGTGCTTTGCTTTTTTATCTTTTGACAGGATTAGCCACTTCCCTGGAAGAGCCTATGACAACATGTCTGATTGATCTCTTTGAAAGAAAATTCAGAACTCAACATTCAGAAGGGTTGGAATATTTGCTTAAAAATCAAACTGCTGACTAGGTATATATACCTATATCCATCTTTTTCTATTTCTCTCTCTCTCTCTTTCTCTCTCTCTCTCTCTCTCTCTCTCTCTCTCTCTCTCTCTCTCTCTCTGGAAGACAAAATTATCAATTATTATAATTAACGCCCAATCATTCAGGTTTGAGCAGTTTGAGTTGTCCATTCTATGCTGTATACCAATGTTCTTCCAAGTCTGGAATGGAGCAGTGCGTAAGCAAAATATATCACTTAAATTTGATCTTACGGACTCTCCAGTTCTACTTAGGGCAGGGGTAAAATGCCAGCCTCGGGGTCTTAAGGATATATATATATATATATATATATATATATATATATATATATATATATATATATATATATATATATTCTATGATGTCAAATTCTAAAAAATACTTTGGCCAGATAGTTTAACGTCGCTGTTAGTTTTTGCCATTTTCATTGAATAAAACATACACATGCGAAAATTAAAGAAGTAAATGATTGAACATACTTCCTTACTTTGCAAAGTAGGGTTCCCGAACCACCGGGCCATGATTTATGGCCAAGTTATCATTTTTAGTCATAACAGCTTGCTGTTAAGAAAATGTGAACTTCGAACTGGCCTGAGATGTAAAAATTAAGTCCTATGTAGAAATGTAACCGATATTTGAAATACCCAAATCATTTACCGAGTTGATGTATCGCTAAAAGGTAGGCAATAAGCAAAATTCAATCTTGTTTTCTTCAATATAGGGTCTTATCATTTTTAATTTCATGTTCAAGCAGGATAGACCTGGATTTCCTTAGTAACTACATATAGATTACACTAAATTAAAACAAAAAAGTAAAGAAAACTACTTGACCATAAGCTTTTGATAGTAGTCTCCCTTGATAGATATCAGTTTTAAAAAAATAATCCATTACGTATCATATGTTATACGTAGATAGGTTTTCATTATTGATATTCGACTAGTATTTTCTGTCAATCTGTTTTCAGTTTCCGTGTCATGAATGCTGAAAAAGAATTATAAGCTCCAATTGAAACTCCAACATACTTTACTTTTACCTCCGGAAGCCTGCCTTTGTATGACAAACGCTCTACTGACTGGGCTACTAACGACCCAACAGTCGGTAAAAGAACAATTCTAACCCTCAAAAAGTCCTTCATTTTTATGCAACATATTCTTCCATCATCACTACCCCAAAATGTTCACTGTTGATTATCTGGGTATCATTCAATGGGGTGTATCGTTTTAATTCCAGATATGGTCCATTATTGTATTTTTCTACCCCTGCTTGATCTACAGCTTTCTTATGTTCTTCAAAATCGATGGCCCGAACTCTGTCTTGCCTCTCATGGAGCACACTTTTCTTTTTGTTTCTGAACAGTTAAGCTGAAATTAAATGTGACTATCCAAAAACTTCTATAACTTTGATAACGATTGCCATCAATTCTGCGAACGACCAACCGGGTCTGCCTGTTGCCAAAGGACACATAGATTTGTGGAAAAAATCTTAAGATTCGTAAGAAAATCAGTTATATTTGGAATGGCTTCTGGAAGAAGAAGACGGAAGAAAATTGAGTCTGGTGTCAAAAAATGCTTCTGATGTTATCAGCGAATTTTTATGAAGAGAACGTCGAAGACAATGAACAGAAGTCACTTCGATGTGGATAATAGAGCCTGAAGAGATATTGCAGATCGAGTCAGTGTCAGAATCTACATAGATCGAGTCAGGGGGAATTTTGTAGATAATTCTAATATCGATTGGGCCATTATTTATGTCTACGTTCTCCTTAAAGTCTCGATGAAATTCAAAGACATTTTGTGAAAAGGTGGAGCAATGGCAAAGGAAAAACTGATTGCATTCTTTGACTGGGGTCAGGAATAGTACTGCAACCGTCGAAAACGGGATAAAATTTGTCTTTCATCATGAGTTGCCCTCTTATTGATCCTATCTTGTGTCACATTCCCCCCATCTCAGGGATGCGGGTGAAAATCTTTTTCCTTTTCCCCCATCTTTCTTTTCCCCTTGATTTCCATTGTCCTTCTTTTCTTAAATCTTCTCTTTCCTTCATTTTTCTTTCCTTTCCACATCCTGTTCAATCTCATAAAACGTTTTCATTGGAAACCAATGGATGAGTATGTTGTCGTCCTACAGACTTTTAGTGTTGCTTATTTTGTCTCATTTACATCATTCATTCTGTGCTTCTTCTTCTCTTTCTCTCCCAGCATCTTTTGTTCTATTTTCTCCTCCTTTTTCTTCATCCGTCCCAACGTCTTTTTCTTTTTTCTTCCCCTTTGCCCTTCCCCCAGCACCTCCTCCCTCGAAAGTCAATAGGTGCACCTTTCCGTCTTTTGACGTCCATTGATGTTGAAATACAAAGAATGGAATTTCTCTGGTCATTTCAAACAACGGCTCTAATTTGTCACAAGCTTTTCATCCCTGAATGGATTTCAGGTCGTCAACTTCGGAAACTTTCAACGCCCGTCGAACCGTTTTTCCATTTATAAATGGTATTGTAGCTGATGTTCTGGCTGTTGTCTTTGTATCTGCGATTTTTCGTCATTGTTGCTTTTTATGGTTATTAGTTGGTGATCATCAGTATTACTAACTGTATTATCATAATTACTCACCTGATGGGATGACAAAAACGTATGATTGTTCGTGGATCAACATTTTTCTGCGTCAGATCTGAATATCTGTGAATAACTCTGATGAATTTTCACTCCCCGTTCCTCTGTTTAGGTTTAAAGTGCCGTATCTGTGACTATTTGTGTATGGATTAGTGTATTTCTGTGTTACATCAGGATATTTATGACTGACACCTACGAACAATTTATCTCATTAGGTTCAAACTGTCTCTGTTTCAGCCACGTCTGCTTAAGATTAGAGCATTCCAGACTTTAGTTTCACTTCTATAGATTGGTGGGTCAGGTTTGTCAAGAGAATACCCAGCTCTGAATGTACGGGATATAAATTGTACTGCTGTATCTTCCATTCATAACCAATACTGCGCATGTGTGAACAAACACTTTCTTGAGAGATAACTCATTCGTCAATGTAACTCCCTTGGGGTAGTTTGTAAATTGTAAATCATCCTCAAAATTTTCTAATTCCTTCATCATTCAATTTTAACTGATCCTGTGATCATTTTTCTCCAATGCATCAATGTGTTTGTGCTTTTGATATTTACAAAGGAGTGCAAAATTTTGTTCTAAGCTTGGTAGCCTTTCTTAAAAACGTATGGACAGTAATTCAATATTCAGTATTGGTATTCAGAGCGTAATAATCTTTAATACTTGTGTCAGTCAATAAGTTTCGGTTTTTTATCAAGTCCTGTCCGAAGACTCAACGTGTTGTGACTAAAATCCGAAATAAAATGGAGTGAAACTGGTAATATATAATGATAATAATGGAGAGCGTATTGATCCAATTTGTTTCGATATAAAGTATCGACTATCAATAATAAAGGGAATATCAAAGAGGTATTAAAGTTAGTAATGATAAAATCATGTTGAAAACACCTAAAACAGAGTAGTGCAACAAAGTTAGCCTTTAGAATCAGAGGAAAAACCTCCTTGACGGAAGTGATTGAATTGATATCCATGAAAGATGGTGTCCTGCTGTCTGCTAGGCATGTTCGAGTCGTGTCAGAAGTAATCTGTTTATTTTCAATTTCGTGTCGCTTAAACGATTGAAGAAAAAATCGCTAAAGATAATCGTGAAGGACCAATAATACAATTCAAAAATCTAAGAACATTCGCTGAAATCCGTGAATTCCATTCATCCATATATATCAAAAATTAAGTTGATACAGTTTCCAACGCCATCGTGTGAACATTGGTTTCGTTTGTTAGTCATTGCAGAAGACAAAGTGACAACAAGTCCCTTAAAATATCTGGCGCCTCTCCTGTTTTAGACCTCAGCATTGCCGTGATCTGTTGAGCCTCAACCCTTTCTTCGATTTCGAACTCATCATATCTTTATATAATCATTATTCCTCAGTTCAAAGATCCTCCTTAATTGGGTCATTGCTTTTTTGAAAAACGAAACGGAGATAAAAACGCTTTGAATGAGGGAAAAAAGCCAAATAAAAACAATTTTAAAAGAACTGATAAGAATATGAAAGATGAAATTAGGGCGAAAGAAGATCGGAAAAGAGAATTTAATTGTCTCTTCTGTCGGGCTAATTTGTGATTGAAACTTCGAAGTTAATCATAATCTATCATGATCAAATAGTGCATCTAACCTTTTACACCCATCACAGACACAGCTGTCAATACAAATCAATAATGTTTTATCTTTCTTTTGTTCCAACCCTGATTATACGGTAGCAGATACGCTCTAGAAAGTCCGAAATGGAGGATAGTTAATATGTTTTATCTGACTGTTACAAAGAGATATATTACCATTGAAACCAAATGATGAGGCAAAATTAATGACATCGAATTATGAAAATCTACGGAAGCTACTTTTGTCAAAGAAATCTTATTTCCTTATTCCCAGACGACAAACAGAACCGTTTGATATCTTTCAACTTATTTATGAAAAATTATTTCAGACTTTTTCCCATTTTGGATGAACTCTTCCATCATCATCATCATCATCATCATCATCATCACAGCTCTGTATTTAAATTTAGAAGGTTGCATTGTCAAATATGAATATGCTCAAATATGTCATGACTTGAATATATGTGTATGTGTATGTTATATTCCCATTTCAAGTGTAAACATCTTGATCGTTTTGATTTTATCATCGGGCTCTTTGTCTGCCATGGGTCACGTGATGTAAGTTTACCTGAGTGATTTTGTTAGTCCAATCCATCCTATAAATGCTCAATAGAGAGTTTGGTTGCAATAGTATCACGGTGAAATCTTTTTCCAATACTTAAAACCATTCCTTTGCAACTCACGTTGTGTTGCAGGGTGTATTGTTCAGCTGGAAAATACCGCTACCATTTTGAAAGAATATTGCTATAGGAACTTTTATGTGGTTCTCAATGATATTGAGTCAGGTTGACTTGATTAAAACCAATGTTTTTGGTGGAGGTGAAGATTTATAAATTGTTCCAAGAAGTGAACAAGAAAAATGACTCAGATTAGGCACAAATTGATACTTGTGTGCGATACAAAATCTTATTTCTGTGTGATTTGTTTCAGATCAAAGTCTGTCTGTTGTTAGTCTCATTCACCACAGTCAACCAAACGACTTGGTTATTTCGTGTTTTAATTTTGATAATACATCACGAAATTCAATTCCTTCGTTTTATGTAATTTAAGAATCGAAATTGGTCAGTAAAATACGCTGGTGGAGAAATACTGAGTTTTTGAAAGATATGATCAAAATGAATTCGATAGATAGAAAGAGAGAGAGAGAGAGAGAGAGAGATCTATTGATGGAAAATGGAATTTGATTTGGAAATCAAGAGAGGGCATTAAGGATTCTAAGTAAATTAAGCGAACAGAAATTGAGATTAGAAAACGAAGAAGCTTAGATACATACGATAAGGATATAGATGGAAATATTATTTGGTCAAAACAGATTTATTGATTTTTTCAGCTTAATAGATGACTGGCTGGATAGATTGATTGATGATTGAAATTGTCCGTTAATCAGTTTATCTTGAAAAGTATCTCAATACAAGAATAAGATGAGATTTTGTTGACCCTCCAACTAACTTGTGCTCATGGCAATCGCACAGAATCACGTCAGGACGTGAAGTTGACTTTGGAAAAATATTCAGTTTTAAATCATCTCATTTTTGTGCAGAACTAATGAAAAAAAGTTCATTGAAACGTACGCAATAAACGTTGGTTAAATTCGGAATTTTGTTTCTTCATTTCGCATTTTATCTTTTTTGTTCATTAGTCTTTGTTTTTCTTTCAGTGGTTTTCAGATGTGTATCTATACGTAGAAAACTTTGCTTAGTACTGTTCAAGGCTTAATTGAAGGAAAACAAGGTAGGATAACCGTGTTTGGTAGATTTTTCTTAGTGGGATCAGTGTGCTTTGAAAATCAGCAATTGAAATTCTCACTTTCAGCTTGTTTTGAATACTGCTTGCTTAGTTGTTGACTGATCAAAAGGTTTGTTGGGGTTCAGGAAAGTGTCTTGAAGAACAGAGAATCAGAGAAACAAATGAGGTGGAAAGTCTGTAACTGGTTGTTAAACTACGGAACAGAACAATTCTGAACAATTCAAAGTGAGAGATGGAGAAATGGTTGAGAACACAGAAATGTGCCTTGCCTTTGGTGTCTCGTCGTTGTGGCATAGATTGGCTGGGGATAGGATATCATATCCCATGCACAATAACGGGGAAAACTAATGTCATCATATTAAAAAAACAATGAATGGTTTATTCCATTTGATATACTCGTTGTACCGTTCTCTCTTGTTGATACTTGAAGAATATTTCTTCAATCATGTCTACATCGTCTGTTTGCATTGTCAATATCTGTTTTGTCCTTATCGAATTAGTCACATGTTTTAAGATTCAACTAAAACATCTTTGGCCAACACAACTTAAAAAAGCGACAACGGTTCTTACTTTGCAGAGCTGAAATTCTCATCTCATTAATCATTTAAACAACATTCCTGTTAGAATTTAATTGATTGGATATGTCAGAACGTTGGAACCTAACTATCTAATATTCCAATCCTAGCAAGACAAAAGACTGACATGACTTCTCTTTTTTGTAGAGAAAACTTGTTAGCTGTCAATGCCTATTACCGTATCTCCGTGTGTAATAGCACACGGTTCCTTCTTACTTGACCCTTTAATTTTGATAACTCGAATGAGTACACACATAAACAAACATCTATACCTACATATGCAGGTGTGTACTCACATATACTGCTATCTTCTTGCGATTCTTGCAGTGTCACGTGAAAACCCGGTTTGCAATTGTTTAGTAATTCGTACAGTTTCCTTCTTCTACTTTCCTAAAGTCAGCCGTTGTTCTCAGCCTCATCTATTTTACAATGTTATTAATGTAACGAACAGAATAAATACAGATCTAATAAGCATAGACATGTTTAATGCATTATATATGAGGTTCACTCTAATTGACGTTCATTCTTATGAATGTGTTCAATCTGCAAGATGATGATTTTCAAACATTCTGACGAAGTTCAATGTCAAGATTTGCAACGTTTCATTTCCATCCTTGTTTTTAATCTTGTGGGGTGACTGGTTTTGTAACATATACCATCTTTCTTCAGGACTACCCACGAAAATACATATTTGAAAGAGTCAGTGCAGGTGAAAACACTTTTTCTTTGTAGCTACCAACCTTTTAAATTTCGTTTGGGTCAAGTTGAGCGTTATTTTGGGGCCAGCCTGTATATTGTATAAACATTGCAATTACGTTTAGATTTTCTTTTCAACATCATTTTTTGTTTTGCACAACCAGCGAAAGTGAACCAAAAAATGTCTCCCTTCTCTCGAAGACTTTACAAATTACTCCTAGAAAGGTTGGAAGATATGTCAGCCGAAATGTGTTAAAATCAAAGATGGGAAAGAAGGATCGGAATGGTATGACTTTTTGCATAGTTATAGACAATCATTATTTGTAATTCTTAACTTGTTGAACCTTGAAATCTGATCACTTGTCAATTCATTTCTCCAAGATATTTCGGATACATTTCACTTTTACTGAATAACATGAGCGATTTCCTGCCAATAGATCAATGGTACACAACTAAATTTAGCAAAAAAAAAGAATGGCTGCCATTTGACCTGAATGATTATGGTTCAAGGTTTGTACGACAATTTCCTATCAATATCAGCTCCGATGATAATCTCAGATATTATCACTTGAACTCTCCATTAACCCTTTCACATTGATGTATCATTTATTTATCCCTGTCTTTATATACAATGAATATTCTCTTTGTATCTGGCTTCCTCTGTTTCTAATGTTAATTTTCATATATATGTAGAGGGAGAGTGAGAGAAAGAGAGAATGAAAGGCAGAGGGATAAAAAAAAAAGATACATACATAGATGAATGGATTAGAAATATAATTCCCTTGTCAAAGTCTTGAAAAATGTCTTTTAAATATCTGTTGTATTATTCATGTCTTTTGGTGTCAGCTCCTGACCCCGTCACCAGTCAGAAATTATGTAAATTCTGACATGACAGAAATAGATGTACATTATCATTATGCCCAGATTTAATATTCAATGGAAATACACGTATAGAGAACTGAAATGTTTTCAATAAATATGAGAGAAATAAGCATGCAATAACTTCACAATGCCCCGTACTCCGAGAGCACAGCAACTATTAGATTAATAATCTTTCCCCTCATTAGAATTTCAATTGCTTTTCATCATAACCCTTGGGCTGTTACTTTACCATAGTAGGATAACAGCGTTGTTCCAGAGATGAATAATGAATTATCAGCATGACACGAATCTAATCAGATCATTTCCGGAAATCTTCCTTATAAGCCCAATATTGCAGACATCGGACCAGCTGCACCGGAAGTTATCAGTTGAAAAAAAGTTGTCGAGTGGGATTTCCATTTTAATATTGCATGATTTACGTCCGTGTGACAGACATCCGGTTTCAGTGTGTGTGTGTGTGTGTGAGTGCGTGTGTGTGTTTGTGAACGTGTGCGTGTGTACGTATGCATGTATGTCTGTACATGTCTGCGTCTGTGCGGGTGTATGTGTCTGTGTGTAAATTTTGATTGTTTGACACCATTAATTATCATCATTATCAATGTTCGTTTGTTGATTGAGATGGTTGGTGAATGTTTGATGAAGAGAAGAAAAAGGGAAATGAAGAGAATATAAAAAATAAGATCTGAGAAAAAGAATGAAATGAAGATGGTCCAAAAGAAAAAGATAAAAAAAAGGAAAGAAAAAAAAAGAAAGACCCAAAAAAAAAATTTAATTGATTTTTTTTATCTTTGTTTTTCTTTATTCGATTTTTGCTGAAAATTCAATTTCTTCTCAGCATATCTTCAGCCTGAGTTGACAAAAGGGAGGTAACCTTGAAATACAAATCTGACTATTCCAAATTCAGTTGAAATTCATTTTTAATGTGATTTGTTTATTTTTATGATAAGAAAAAATTGTGTTCCAGTCTTCCCATTCATTCTGATTGTTTACGAATTTCTTTCTACCTTAGAGGAGTTAATGTACCTGACTTCATTTAACAAACGACTTAGGAACGAAAAACTTTCAATAAAGTATTTCATGAAAAAATTCCACACGGAAGAGAAATAAGAAATTAGAATGTTTCTTAAAAGTAATGGACACCGAAAGATCTTTTTTTTTCTATGTGTACGAGATGGAGAGCAATTGCTAGAAAGATAATGACTAAAGCTACTGTTAGTGCAGAGAGGTCAATCATTAACGGATTAACCAATATTGAAAACGATTACTACAGTAAATTGATTGTGAGCAAGTCAGTTATGTGAATCATTTTTAGAGTAAGGTGTTCGTCCCTCACATTGGCTTGACTTTAATTCATATTTAACACTTTGAGTTGAATATTCTCGTCTTTATATTGCAATTCCGTCATTCTTTACTGTTGGACATTCTGGAAAATTTCTAATTATGATCAAAACATTACAAAACATCGAAAAGCGTCTTTGTTGAAATATTTATTCACAATGGCCTGCGAGATGAATCTCTCATCCTCTACTGAATAAATAGAAAGGTGCAATCGAAATAGAAAGGTGTAATCAACCAACTATTCTCTACTAAAAACATATCATCTAATCCTATTGTAAACTTTCAATCTAAAACACCATTTTATCAGCAATAAGTGGTTATTGAATTATCACGAAGACACACAATTTCATCTCTTGAGCGATGGACAAATAGTTCATATATATATATATATATATATATATATATATATATATATATATATATATATATATATATGTGTGTGTGTATGTGTGTGTTTGTGTGTGTGTGTGTGTGTGTGTATGTATATATACATGTGTATATATATATTTATATGTATATATATATATATATATGTATATATATACAAACATATATATAGATATATATATATATGTATATACATATATATGTGTGTGTGTGTGTGATTAAAACAATACATGTTTGTGTGTGTGTGTGAGCGTGTGTAACCAAATCGCCTTAATTTTGGAAATGACAGAATGAATAGCTTTTCGAGGAAAAGTTTCC